>JAHWFP010099497.1:0-16437 GCA_023313725.1 Lithobius niger | reverse complement strand
GGTTTCCTTGTCAATTTCTTTTCTGATATTCTGATACTTCCAACTGTCTCAGCCACTTTGAGTAGTTTCTTGGGTTTTCAATATGTAAGGGGGTAAAGAAGGGTAAATACAGTAAGAGGGGTAAAGTGGGTAATAAATGACGACAAAAACCGGAAATGACGTGAAAAACTTTTTTAAAAAGTCTCAAACCGGAAGTCACGTGACTTCCGGTTGTGACGTCACTTCCGGTATGACGTCATAATCCAAGATGGCGGCCTGATGGTACTTCGTACGTTTTTACTACTACTTCAGAGGTGGAACAACTTTTATGTCAAAAAGGCACTCGATCGCCAATAACAAATATCTACCAGACACCTACAACGAGAATCTACCTAGTCTATATCTAGTAGATTTGGATGTCATCAACTTATACGGACTAGCCATGACCGAATTCCTTCCATACGATCGATTTAGTTGGCTGACGAGGAAAGAAATTCTCGAATTTTGCTTGGTATCGGTTGAAAAAGATTCGGAATACGGTTATATATTGGAAGTGGACTTGGACTATCCATCCGAGCTACACGACGATCACAATGATTATCCTTTAGCACCGGAAAAGTTTAAAATAATGCCAAAACTTGTGTCTCCCTTCATGAAAGAAATAGCTGGAAACAAGAAGTTCGTTTCTACTTCCAAACTGACGACTAACCTGTTCCCGAAGAAAAACTATATAGTTCATTACAGATATTTACAATTCTACTTGAAGCACGGTTTAATTTTGAAAGGTATTCACAGAATCCTAAAATTTCGTCAGAAGCAATGGCTAAAATCTTACATAGAATTTAACACCGAGAAGCGTTAACTCGCAACGACGACGTTCGAAAAAGACTTTTTCAAACTGAAAAATAATTTGGTGTTTGGAAAAACAATGGAAAACAAATCGGGGCGTTTATCCGTGAAGTTGTCCGATAATCCAAAAAAATCTGTCAAGTACAGCATTCTGCCACACGCAGATTCATTCAAGATCCTCAACAAAAATCTCATACAAGTAAACTTGGGACTTCGTGACATCAAGTGTGACTTACCGACTTACTCCGGTTTTTGCATCCTCGAACTTTCCAAACTCACATTGTATGAATTTGACTACGAGTTCATGCGTCCAAAATATGGAGACCGAGCGCGTTTACTTTTCACGGATGCCGACAGTCTGTTTTATGAGGTAGAGACTGAAGATTTTTACCGGGACATGGAAATTGAGTCAGATAGATTCGATACCAGCAATTATGATCCATCGCATCCTCTGTATAGTATTAAAAACAAACAAGTCCTGGGGAAAATGAAAGATGAGACGGCTGGCATCCCGGTGAAAGAATTTGTAGGCTTGAAAGCAAAAAAGTACTCAGTTTTAGTAGGGGAACAGAGTATTAGAAATGCTAAAGGGATTAGTAAAGCGTTTATCCAAAAAAGTCTCAGTCACGAAGACTACAAAAAAGCGCTATTTTCTAAAACATTGTCGAAAGCCACGTGAATGAGCATTCAAAGTAAGGATCATCAGCTCGCTACGGTTGAAATTTCAAAATCTTCCGTATCTCCTTACGACGAGAAGAGATTCGTGTAGGACGATGGAATAAATACGTTAGCGCACGGTCACTACAGAACGGGTATAGCGCATGATTTTATAGACGGAATAATCGATCCGATGGAGGATGAAGAAGCTGAAGAGCAAGCTTCGCTGGAGAAAGATGAGGAGGAAGAAGCATCAGCCACTGAAATACCAAAACGAAACGAAGAAGAAAAAATATTGGCTAATAAGAGGAAAAGAGCCACGGTTGCTCGTAAGAAACGTACAATATGAAACTGTCGAACAGGGAAAAGCTAGGTTGGAGAAAATGGCCGCTGTTTTTCGTAAAAAACTCGCGACAGAAACTGTCGAACAGAGAAAATCTCGGAGAAAATGGCCACCGCTAAAAGAAGAAAATCAATATGATCTGTTGTACTTAAAAATCAAGTAGAAATTATTTAAAAAGATAAACTGCTAATGTAGTTAGGAACCAACCTATCTTCTTCGATAGATGATTTGAAAGGAGTAGGATTTATATTAGACCCAAATCATGATTACGACATGCGGAATAAGCATCTGACTAAAGTCGGAGCTGCTACAGAACCCGAAGACGTCGTAATTTATTCCCCGTTTACTGAATTAGAAACCGACGTAAAAAAACTTAAATCCAACGTAGGCTTGAAGAAGGATCCGGGTGGACATTTTGACACTGAAAATAAGCGAATTAAAGACGTCGCATCCCCCTCCGAGTCTAGGGACGTTGCTACGAAAGAATATATCGATGTAAAAGTTGTTCCAGATTATAACATGCGGAACAATCGTTTAATTAAACTCGCTCCGGGGGATAGACATCGAAGACGCTGTTACCTATTCTCAACTAAGCGAGTTAGGAATCAACCTATCTTCTTCGATAGATAATTTGAAGGAGTACGTGAAGCAAAAAATCGACCAACAGGTAGCATCTAAAACTGATCCTTAACGTAATTTTAACTCTGGTCGGGAATTTGATGCGGGAAATAAACGTTTAACTACAGTTGCTCCGGGCATAGATGCAGAAGATGCTGCAACTTATTCTCAGCTAACCGATTTATAAACGAAATTGGAAAACCTTAAAACTGATCTATCGACGACTTTCCAAAACGTCTTATATTTAGAGAGAGGAGAATTCTCAGCGAATAATAAACTCATTACAAACTTGGCACCACCATACACATATCATCACGCAACCAGTATGGAATATGTCCAAAGTATTTGTCCAATATTAATCAGTTTTCGGGCGAGTGGGCCTATCCATAAAGGTGATTTTTTCACGTGCATCAATAACTATCCTCGTCAACACATACAAATAATGAAACACTATTATTTGTACGATGTGGTGATATCTACCCACGGGTGGACAGTTACAACTATATAAGAAGTGGAAATGCTATAAATCTGAAAAACTATAAATATGATGAAAATATCAATAACCCATATTTTCAACTTTGGCCAAGACGCAGAACGAGAGTGGGTGAGTCTTTTAATCATTGCTAAACAGATCCAGATTATTCTACAGGTGGTTCAATATTGTTTAATGAATATTCATATATTTATACAATGTCCAAGGTTGACTTTCCACATAGTACAGATGTTCAAGTAGATTTATACCTATCTGGGAAATTTGTAAAAAGGCAATAAGATTGCATAACAGAACAGTGAAATTTGTCATAAAACAGGATTGATACTTTTAGTTTTAAAAGTCCACGTAAGTTCCCGTTAAATTAGATTTGTACATACATTCCCAATAGCAAATAATTTAAAGAACCATCTCATTCAAAACAATCTCGTAAATGCCGCTCTCACCCAATGCTCTTAAAAATTCGCACCATATTTGATTAAAATTCTGCACTCTGTCGTGATTGTATTTAATGGGACCCAAGTACTCGGAGATCGATGTGGGAGGTTCCAAATTACCGAAGCTGTCGAAATAGCAGGGTGTGTCCGTAATCGTCGAGTAAGCCACCCAATGACTCCCGTCTCCATCGTGAAAATCTTCGAGATTAACGATACTGGATTCGCCGTAAGGTTTAGGTTTTAGCAGCAGACGATCCTTGCTGAAAGTACCTCTGTATTTAGGAATTTTCAAGACTTTGCCCAATCTATTTAAATGGAGATTCGTTAACGGTTTAGTAAAATCGATCAGACCTTCACTGGTCTTAGAAAGAGCCCTCTGCCACGATTCGCTTTTTTTCTTCTTCAAACCCGAACCTTCCATTTTCTTATTATGTGTCACCATCTCTTCCAACACCTTAGCATCGTTCTGAGCTTTCTTAATATCCATAGTAATGCACGCAGCACCACCAGCTAGACCTCCTACTCCGGCTATGAGTGGACCGAGTAACTCTAACAACGGTAAAAACCCACCTCTTATTTTTTTTCCGATTTTTTTTACGTTTTACGATCTTGCTTCTTTTTATTTTTTGTTTCCCCCATCTCTCTTTTTTTTTTAATAAATCACTTAGACTTTTCCTTTATCCAATTTCAAACTAATTTTTCTATCTCCAATCAACAGCGTGTGGCACGTCGTGTTAGCTGGAACTGCGGCGTTAAATTTCAACTTTACTTGTACGTCGACTATGCCGGACTGAAGTCTCTCCGATTGCTTGGAACAATCCAAAACTACTAGAGGATACGTCTTTTTAAACTGCACCGAATCGATACACAAGTCCCCGACATCGAAAGCGCGTCTAAACTCTCGAGCCATTCTATCCAGGATCGAGTATTCTCCAGTAGCGTAATTTCCCTTCAAGTCCAAGAACGGGTAACGTTCGGAATTTAAAGTTACGTGAGCGTTGTTGAAGACTGCAGTGATCGAATACGGCTGGATTTTTAGTTTGCGCATCTTTTCTATCAGTCTGAAGATCTAGAATAACCCACCTCGGTTTTTCGACGGCCGAAGTAGTAAGCACGCGCTATGTGAAAATAGTGCTCTGAGGAAGTTGGCAACTATCGTAATGCCAGTGCCTAAAACCCAAGTCCACATTCATCCCACCTTCTATGTAGCTAAATAGCCTGAGTTTTTGCTCATCGGATGTGGTTACGTGCGGTACGTGCCACGAAACGCTACTCAATTCGACTTTCCCAACGGTTGTTGCAGCTGCCTTGAATACAGCATCGTCATTGCTCGCCCTAGACAATGTTGGGACATGCTTGGCACCGTACAGCACCTTGTCATAATTTTCGAAAAATCCCATGCAGTGTTTTAAAGGAATGGCGAACGAGAAGCTTCCTTTAGGAGTCGTCTCCTTCACGATGATGGAATGCCGTAATTTGAATCCGATGTTATCGTTCAAACTGGCCGCGGAAGATTCTGCCGCATCTAACGCCCAGCAGTTCCCCAGCAACGACACTTGATCGGTAGAGCCGTACGTAAGGAGACCTTTCATGAGAGTCCCATAACCTGGGTAATTTAACTCGTCCACTAGCTTATCCCCCAAGTGGTATTTAATGCTGAAAAACAGGTATATGGAACCATTATTAATGAGAGACACTACATCCGCATCGGCAAAACTAGAACCGTCGGCCTTTAGTAACCTGCCTTTAATCAGAAGATAAATACTTGCGACGTGTAGGAACAAATCCTGGTTTTCGATTACAATTCTAATTTCCGAATTGACGTTGTTTAGATTGGTTCCTACTAACGGATTATATTCGTGAAATGCGAAACTCTCCACGGACGAATCTTGTTGTAAAGATTCGTTTATATCGAGGTAATGTTTGGTTAAACTCATCTTCTCGCTCTCATTATAAATATGATGAATGCTGCGTTTTTTGCCCTTAATTGATTATTATCTACTACGAATCCTTTTCCAATTATTCTTTTTTTCTTTCGAATACTAACATTCTTTTTTTAATACGTACAAAATTATTTTTTAGATCTCATGTGAAGTCTGATGGAAAGGGTTTCCCTGTTTAAATTTATCATTTCATTATCTTGAGAAGTTAACCAGATATGAATATTACGAATCTTGCCGGTAGTTACGGGAAGGTAAATTAAATTTTGAGGGGAAATTATCATCTTATAACGCGGTGGCATCCCAGGATAAAAAGCGTGTATGCAAGGTTGAGTGTCGTCATTCACATACCCGATTATGTTGGTATGAACGAAAATTGTATTAAGCCCCATTATATCCACGGATTTTTTACCTTGCTGAGTTTTAGTGTAAGTTCCCTGAAGGAACCCTAGAACAGTTCCTAAATTATTATCTCCCAGAAACGAAATGCCGTAGAGCGGATTATTTATAACCAAATTTGTTTTTAAAGTGTTGTGATTCGGTTGTAAAACGATGACATTTTTTTTGTGACCACTTCCTTCCAAAGTAGACTGTATAAAATTATTCAAGCCCGAAATTTCGTAAGCGCCGGGAACGACTCGCACCTCGATCCAATTCGCTCGCCCATCGATGGTGTACAAAAATTCGTTATTGTCAGCGTGCACGTTGAAAATACTGTAGTACGTATCCAAGGAGACAAGCACCATTTCGTACTCTTTTTTATGGTCTAGGTATATGGGCGTTTTTAAATTGCAGCTCAGTTCGCCACCTATTCCCGTTAAAATTATTGAACTGGAATCCATGCCTTTTCTTTTTTTGTTATTTATTTTTAATAATGAAAAAAGGTACTGAAAGACACTTTCCCACCATCCTCCAGATCGATGAAAACGAAAAAAGGGTAGCAAATTGCACTTTCCTACCATCCTTCAGATTGATGAAAAACCGGAAATGATACCCCCCACTTTTCATTACCCACGAGAAGTGTCACCCCCATTTTGATCTCGTGACTGGGGATATGTATATTTGTGACCTAAAAAAGGTAGAAAAAGCCATCCCCTCCAGATTAACAAAAAAAAAAAAACGAAAAAAAGCTAACAAAAGCCACCTTCCTCCAGATTGACAAAAAACCGGAAGTGACGTCCACTTTTCATCATGTGATCTGAAGTGCATCATTACCCCACTTTGATCACGTGACCGGAAGTGACATAGGTGGAAGCACAAAGTACTTTCCTTCCCTTCTTCAGATCGATGAAAACTGGAAAACAGATAGTAAAAAGCACTTTTCCACCCTCCTTCAGATTGACGAAAAAATGGAAGAGACACCCACACTTTTCATCATGTGATCTGAAGGGCATCATTACCCCCACTTTGATCACGTGACCGGAAGTGACATCATAGGAGGAAGCTAACAGTACTTTCCCACCATCCTCCAGATCGACGAAAGCCGGAAAACAGATCGTAAAAAGGACTTTGTCCACCGTCCTCCAGATTGACGAAAAATGGAAATGACACCCACTTTTCAAAAGATGATCGGAAGTGCATCATTACCCCAACTTTTCTCACGTGACCTGAAGTGGGAGTATACTATATGTAACCGAATATCGCGTTAGTACCCTACTTTTTAACTGCAATCAACCATGACTAATGACAGGTTAACAAACCTTGCCTTATCAAATATTCATCGAAACACTCCAATTAACGTAAATAATGTAATAGCCAAGTTTGCTTGGAAAAGCAATCGTCGTTTGGATTTTGCTTTGTAAGGCTACAGTGACAGTCTGAACTAATCAGGGCCGTCGGAAGCGTAAGGCACTCAAGGCGCCGCTACGCCGAATTCCTGCCAACCGGGTAACCGTGAAAGTGGAGGGGCGAGGTATAATCGTCTAACTGGAATATCGCATAATTGGATGAACGTATACCGTATTACAGTATAACGGAAAGCCGTCTAACAGGAAATTCGTATAATGGAAAATCGTCTAACTGGAAATTTGTATAATGGAAAATCGTCTAATAGGAAATTCGTATAATGGAAGATCGTCTAATGTCCCTGCCACGCTTGCTGCGGCTATACATACAACATCAGAAACCGCAGTTAGACGTTAATCCAGTTACACGTTTATCCATTATAAGATTATCCATTATACGATATTCCGTTTAGATGATTTTCTATTAGACGATATTCCGTTTAGACGATTTTCCAGATTTTTCATTTACGTAGATATTAGACAATTATCCCATTAGACGATTTTCCAGTTAGACGCTCGTCGACTCCCTGAAGTGGATGGTAAAGCACAATTACAATTATAGTATTTTTTAACCGATCGTGTTGCATCAAAGTTCACAACACTGTAAGAAACGTGCTTGCTTGGACTTGGTTTGTTGCTCGCTCCACAATTTCCGGATGTTTTGTTAGCCGATTATTCGTTTTTCTTGAATGATCAGAAAACTGAAAACTGAAATTAAAAAAAAAGTTTATAGAGCGGCACTTCAGTATACTTGCTTCTTGCTTAAAGGTATGCTTGAACGGTTTTTTATTCCGGTTGAATTAGTTATATTTTCAGGTTGTTCTTCTGAAATATATTACTCTCATCTCTTTATCATCTTATTTGATGTTTTTTAATCAGTTGAAAAGCATAAATTAATACCGAATCCCATTAGTTCAATAAAAACACATTTTTTAAAAAAATTTGTAATGTTCCTTGTCTTCAACTGCTTTAAATACCTAGTACAGGTCTCTCTCATTTACTAGGAGTAGTTACTATTTAGTTATGTAAGCCTGAATATAATATTGTGAATTTTTTTCTTGATATACAGTACAATAGGTAGTGGGTGGAAGGGGGGAAGCGCCTCTCAGTTGGCTCGCTACGGGCTTTTGTGACCACTCACATGCTTCTGCCCTTCCATTAGTCATTTAAATAAAATCTTAAATTTAGGGAGGGTTAAAATTAGTTTCTATCATCTTATGAAAGTTTTTACTATCTGTAATTTAATTGCATTCAGTTCCTGAATGCTCTTTATGACTTGAGGTTTTTTTGCTCTCTAGATACGGCCAGTGCGCAACCCTACTGCGCATGCGTCACCATGCGCAGCCCTCCTATAAAGGCAGACAGCTTGCCCCCGGCGGCCATCTCTTTTCCTCTCGATATGTTGACCATGATAGTGGCTCAAGAGGTGAGGTAGGGTGGGTATTTACAGGTAGTATACATTTTCGTAAAATGATAGAAACTAACTTTAACCCTCCCAAAATTTAAGTTTCTAGTCGTCGACAAAAAATTTCTACTACCTGTAAATTTAATTGCATTTACAGTTAGACCTCGTCAATATAGGTGGCGGGCACCATCATTGCGAGTTACCACGGGTTGTGGACTGGCTCCCCCAAAAAGTTTTACAAACTTTGCACTTTATTGATAATAACAGAAACAGGTATTTGGATCTCTTTCGTAGGATGTGGTGGCCCTGAAAAGGGCCGTTTTGTGGGATCTTGCTTCCGTCTTCAGGAGGTCTTGGTCCAGGAAGGGTCTTGCTTCTGTCTTCGGGCAGGTCTTCGTTTCTGTGTTAGTGCTTAAGGGTGTTGGACTATGCATCTGGCTGTTACAATTGATCCCAGACGGTATAGCCAATCTTCTTGTCTTGACATGTCTCTGAGATAATGACTTGTGAAGACATTCTGGCTTCTCCATGGTGTGGCTTTAAGGATTTCAGCGATGGAGACTTGATTGTGAAAGGCCCATGAAGTTGAAAGTACCCTGAGTTCGTGTGCTGTTGCCTTGATGTGGTTGTCAGTGCAGCTGATGTTCGCATCGTCGTATGCCCTGTGGATAATAGTTTTGATCCAATTGGCGATCATTGCAGCAGAGGTTACATTTGTTCCTTTGGTGAAGGGAAGGAAGAGTTGAGTGCGTCCTCTCCGGCATTCGGGGTCACTTGTACGTTTAATGTAGTATCGTAATGCACGAATGGGGCATAGAGTTCGTTCAGGTTCTTCATCGTAGATGTTCGTGAGGGCTGGGATGATAATGGGTTTGGACGATTCACATGGTTTTTGAGTTTTGGCCCGAAAGTCGGGACGGGGCCTTAGATGGATGAATTTGCAATTGTCAAAAAAGAAGCAGTGAGCGGGGTCGATAGTGCTTGCATTTCGCTGCTGCGGAGACTTGCTGCCAGAGAGTTGAGGAAAACTGGCTTTCTTGTGAGGTGGTTGATGTGACAGGTTTGGATGGATTCGTATGGGTCTTTGGTCAGAGAGTCCAGGACCAGAGGTAGATTCCATTTCCGGAAGTCATGATGGATTGATGGTCTCTCAATTTCGAAGGATTTTAAGAGGGACGAGATGCGGTAATCTTCGAGGAGGTGTCTGTTTCCGGCGGCCTTGAAGACAGTATTTAAGGTGGAGCGGTAGACAAGAATGGTTGAGCCCTTTAATTTGTCCTTGAAGAGATCGGTGAAGAAGACTAGGAGGTCTAGAATAGGGGGACTGATTGGATTAACCTTTTTTCACTTACACCAATGAAACCATCGTTGCCAATGGCTGTTGTATAGTTTGTTGGTGGAGTCTCGTAGGGCCTTGCTGGCGATGCGAGTGGCTTGTTCTTCAATAATTCCAGCCTCCTTGATGAGTAAGATGATAGTAGCCACCCGTGCAGATGTAAGATGTTGGAGTTTGGGTGGAGCTTGGTTCCCTTCTCTTGAGACAAGAGGGCCTGAAGATTTGGTAGATCTCTTGGTTTGTCTACGAGAAGGTTGAGTAGGCGAGGGAACCAGGGGCTACCAGCTAGTTCGGTGCAATGAGAAGAAACAGTCCCTGGATTTGTTCGATCTTCGTTAGCACGGTTGCGAGAAGCTTGAATGGAGGAACAGGTAGGCATACAGGTTGCCCCACGGGAAGGTCAGAGCATCTACTGCACAGGCCTGCTCGTCTGGAATTGGGCTCACGAATTGGGGTAGTTTGGCATTGTGGCGAAGAGGTCGACCATGGGTTTTCCCCAGATGTTGAGATATTCGCAGATTGATGTCTTGAGAGCCCATTCTCCTGAAGGTGGCTTGTTGCGGGAAAGGGCATCCGCTATCACGTTCCGGTTGCCTGGAATGTGGAGAGGTTGTAGTGTCGTGATGGTTTCTTGACAAAGTTTGAAGATGTTCGAGGTGATGTGTCGTAGGGGCCGTGAGCGTGTTCCTCCCTCTTTGTGGATGTACGCTATGGCTTTGGTGTTGTCGGCTTGGACTTGTACAACTTTGTTTGAAACTAGGTGACGAAAGTGGTGCAGGGCGTTGAAGATTGCTTTCATTTCGAGAATGTTGATGTGTTCTGATTTGCCGGAGGACCATATTCCCAAAATTTCGTGGTCTTGAATGGGGGCTCCCCATCCTGTTAGTGATGCGTCCGCCAGTAGAATGAGGTCCGGAGGTGGTTCGTGTAGAGGGACCGACTTGGCTAGGTTGGATTTGTCCATCCACCAATCCAAACATTCCCATGCGAAGTTCGAGTCCGTGGGTTTGGTGGAGTTGGTCGTCGGGTGGTGAGAGCCCCAGGTGTGTATGCAAAAGTGATAAAAGGGGCGAGTCATCAGTAGTAATAATGCGTTGCGGCTCAAAACGGAAGTGACGTCACAGGTCATGTGACGTCACGATGACGTCACTTCCGGTTCAAGATGGCGGCGGCCATAGGTTGTTTCAAAATGGCGTCGTAAGGGAAGTGACGTCAGTTCTGCCCCAAGGATGCCTAAAAAAATGACTGGGGGAAGTGACGTCACAGGTGGTATGACGTCAGGTCAGGATGTTAAAAAAAATGGTGTCTATAGACCCTCGTAAACGGTTGTCTACAATCCCCACGTCAGCTATAGTATATAAGCTAGTCGTGTTACATGTATTAATGACCATTTCGTTAAGAGTCACAATTAGAGATGGACGAACGTCTTTATACACCCTCTGGTCGTGTAAGAACCTTTAAGAACAGGTGGCCGCACGTTAGAAACCTGTCAGCGAGGGTACTGGCTGCATCAGGTTTTTATAGATGTGAAGAAGAAATGGATAAACAATTCAATGTAAACGATCTCGTGATGTGTCCCTATTGTAAATTTAAACTCGGGGAGTTTGTGCAGAGTGACCAACCAATGGTAGATCACAAGAATTGGGGCGCAGACTGTCCATTTGTACGTGCATTTCCTACTGGAAACAATGACGACGACAAAGGTGAATATTCTAAAGTGTATCCGTAAAGGTCGTATTGTGAATCTGCAAGAAAAAACTGTGATGGACGGAGAGGTATAAAAGGGGGAGAAACAGGTAGATTTGGATCATACAACCACCGAGATGAATGCTGACCTGTTCACTCTGTCAGGACGGGAGAGTACATTCGAGGGAAGATGGGAGCACGGGAGTACACTAGCACCACGTAAAATGGCAGAGGCTGGATTCTTCAGGTGTGGAGACAAAGTAGATCGTATGTATGAGGCATCAGATACGACGATGTGCGTGTATTGTGAGCTGCGCATGTCTAATTGGCAAGTCGGTCAAAACCCACTGAACGAACACAAAGAGCAGGAGAAACACTGTTTATTCCTAAAACAGTTCCCAAAGGGTAACGATTTCATAGAAACTAGAGAGAAGGACATTGTGTATCCAGGAGGGCGTGACGAATGTGATTGTGGTGCTCACACACCGTATAGAAGATCGGAGAGACCCCTGTTGCAACGATCAAAGTCGGCTCGACCGTGATAAAAAGAGATGGAATAGCGGGTGACCGTTATATACACCTTTCAACCTTACACGTACCAACACGATGGGTCTGGAGCTAAGACACTACCTGGACGTTGTGCTACTGTGTTTACTCATGATCGATACGGGACTCATAATAAACAATGCCGTAGTTTACCACAAAGAGGAAAAAAGGCCTAACCTAATAGAAGAATGTGAAAAAAATGCCATCTTTGTGGAGACTGTTGTGTCGTATCTGAATCGACAGGGATACGATAATACCAGCTGTCTAGATGAGCATCATGTGTCAAACGGAATAATTCTGGAAACAAGAAGTGATGAGGCGAACACATTCGATAAAGTTATTAAATGTAGTTATGGTTTAACACAGTATCAAGTTGAAATTCTATATACCCACCTAACCGCTATATTTCAGTCTGTCATTTAAACAGTGCAACGAGTTATGTTTATTTTAGATCTGGCTTTGATCCAGCTGCTTGTAAACATTGTGAAATAAAAGGGTGTGTCTATTTACTTTCGTCTGTTCGTTATTTACTTAAGCTAGCGGCGCGAGCCACGGGTGACGTCATCGATCGCAAATGACGTCACGAGGCAATTTTTGCGCAGAGTGTCTCTCTCTGCGATATAGCCTTTTGTTTCCTATTTTTTTTTTTTTGAAAACTGTATCATACGTGATACGGTGTTCAAGCAACCAAAAAAGCTAGATCAGGTTTTTTTTTTTTTTTTTTGTGTATGTGTGTTGGACCACTTTGTTGGTTAGCCGAAAAAGATCTATCTGACTGTAAGTAAACCAACAAAGGAATGAAAAGTAGTGGGCAAACCGGAGATTCCCAGAGAAAACCACTTTCGTGACTGGAAAGTTTCAGAAAAAAAAAGGAAGTTACAGTCACAAGGCAAAGTTAAGCCGAAAAGTAATAGTAAAGTATTTTGCAAATGAATATGTTTTTGAAAAGTTGTAATGAAAAACATTAAAGTTTGAATTAAAGTCTACCGAAACATACGTTAACTATTTTAATACCATTCCCTATCTTACTATCATAATGTATTGTAAGAATACAGTATGATAGTAAGAGAAGCCCATAAAAAACGTGTTCCCACCCCAGTCTTTCTAACCAATATTTATTTCTTTAAAATAATTAGCGTATGTTGTGTACCATAAAAAGCAGTTGATTACAACATTCCTTTACTTCATCCCTAGGAAAAAGTAAAGGAGAATAGTAATCAACTACGATTTATGGTGTGTTTCTTCTTCTTTTTTTTTGTGTGGTTTTTTTCGTTCTCCATTGTTATCGGTGGGTCGTCGGCCAGCATCCGTTGGTGTTACTATGAACAACAACAACAAAAAAAGACGTAGTCCTACTTACTCACTGTCGTAAGGGGGGCACGTAAAACACAAAATAATGTAGCATTAATAAACTAATTCCGTACCGACTCCAAGCCGTTCGTTGAAACGGACACGTTAGGGGCCAGGACCTGACGAGCACCGGCCGAGGATTGGATCCTATCCCATGCGCCCGCAAGGTCCTTGTCTGTGAACGGTATTGGCGGGGGAGACGAAGGAGGTATCTCTTGTCGGACGGCTGGTCGTGGCGGAGGTGGTGGCGGAGGTGTTAAAACGTCCACAGTAAAGTTGTTGGGAACACCACCACCGTCCACCACGTATTCCAACGCTCGCTGACATACGACGTAGACCATTCCGCCTTGGAAGAGACCAGCGGCCGCCGCGATGACCAAGCTAACTGTTAGCTGCCACATCGTGAGTCTAAATGAGGCTCAAAACGAATCCGATAGAAGGGATGGCGCGAAAGGCTGGTTATAGGGTCAGTAACAGGTCAGACTCAAAAGCCGCTCGTGAATACGTCTCTTATGAATGTGTCAACTCAGACGGAAGTCGGTGCAGAGTATGTTTACGTAATGCTAAAAGGAAATCACCATTAAGAACTAACCTCATGACCCTCGTTGCAAATTGTGCACAGCCTACAACGAGAGCACACCTCGCATCCTGCACCGACCCACCCACCCACCCTTCCCTCCTTAATCCGGCGCCTAGCCCGTTTATTGCACTTGAAAAGAATGAACACAAATATAGTTCGTCATCTTAATTTTGTAACTGATTGATAAATAAAGGAAGAAAAACGAAAATACATACGTTCAGGCAGATGAAATGAACCATTTCTACAAACGCTAGTTTTACGTGAATGGGTCCCTAAGAAAGACATGTAGAAGTTAGCTAAACTAAGATAAAAGAAGCGAATGTAAATACTAAAACACGAAATAACGTATTACACGTAATATGTGTTTGTATTTCAGTCCATCCTCAGTAATCCGGATGCCTAAATCACTGTCCTACATAGAAACACCACTTGTTAAAACTAAAAAACGAACAAAGTAAATGATGAATGGAATAGTGGGTGTGAAAAAAAAAGAAAAAAAAGGAAGACAAACGTACGGTCACCCTCTTAATAATCTCGCGTACGGTTAGGATGCACGGACGAGTCATGTTGGCAACGCGAAAACCGACACCACGGTATATAAACAATATTGCGGTGATTATGTCATCACCACGCTCCAAAGATATTCAATTGAAATGATTACTCATCAAGTCGTGTGTCAATGATGTAGACACCAGAGGTATTCGTGAAAGTCGCAATTCTATGGAATGTGTTTAATCAGTCTATACGATCATTACCGCGCTGTTCATTTCTAGAGACTAGTATTCAATTGAAATGATGACACGGCTGAGGTATAGCCGCGAGAAAGTCGTGTCTCAATGGAAGGTGTTTAATCTACCTAGACGGTAATCCATCACCGTGAAAAGGATACCTGTCAAAATTGATACGTAATGCTTAACGTTGCAGTTCTTTAAGTGCAAGTAAACAGTACCGTACCAAAGTGACGCGTCATGTATGTACTTCAAAGGCGTACAGTAAGCCACTAAATAAAGCAATAATTAAACTGGTATTCAGAAAAACAGTTGAGTCATGTATGTAAGGCCTTACAAAAGAAAAAGGTGCACGGATGCCAAGAAAATTGGTATAAATACGGATAGTTCCAATCCAAAAATCGTACTCAAACGCACTACGAGCTTCGTACGCTTCTCTCTTGGTAAGTCAGACCTACGTCCACTTTATTTTTCGTAACTTTGCGCTGTTTCATATCAGTAGGTAACGTTTACATTAGGTTTTCTTTTTTTTCTTTTTTTTTTGCTCTCTTGTAGGCAGGTTATTATTATTAGTAAATATTATTATTATTATTCTTATTAGTAGCGTTATTATCACCATGGAGATTGAGCTAGGGAATAATGTAATGGTGGACGTATTCAAAGTAAATGAGTACATTAAAATCAGATTTCAGAAATCTGACAACGAAGGGATGTTGAGTTCGCACGGCATTACGTTCAACATTCAGGAATGGCTCAGTTTCGAACATAAACTGCCTCAGTGGGTTGTACACTTCTATAACAATACACCCCGTCTACTATTCGTAGGACCCACTTTAAATATTTCATATTTTGATAATTATAACGACAAGTATATAGCAATGTCGAATCACACTTTAGAAACCATTAAATTGTACGAGTAAGAATTCCGTGCTCTCAACATTGCTCGTGGAAAGATTGAGGAGCGTCGTCAAATGCTATTGCATGGAGCGCTGGAGTATCACTTATAGTCCTTTTTTTTTCTCTTTTCACTTCTCAGGAACGACTGACACCGACCGTCATTGTTATTATTAATACGATATCATCATCATTGTTATTATTATTAAATTCAAAAGAATGTCGTCTACCTTGCAAACCCAATACCCTCTTAAACCCGAAATGTCCGTTGATTTGGGCAACTGCATTTTTTTAACCTGCAGTAAATTCAACGACGTGACCAGGGTCCACGTCAGAAAATATGTCGAAAATCCAATAACCTTTACACCTACGGTTCACGTGGTCTGTTTTAGCATGGACGAATGGACAAAAATGGTACCATTATTTGATAGGTGGATGGTAGCCCTTTCCGGTACTTGTCAGGCTCAGATTCTATACAGAAGACCCAAATTCGGCATATCATACTTCACCATTGACAATGCGAAGGTCCTGAGCATCGTCACCCTGGATAAACAGACGATGGACCCATCGATCGACCAATTTAAAACGATCAAGGCATCGGTCGGACAAATAGAAACATGGGCCCACGAGCTCGACGTATTAAGCCAGGATAGTCGAGTGTATTAACCTAATACATTGAAGAAGTGGCAACTGCTAAGGAACAATGACGTTCACCTGAACTGATATTCCCTACACACGCCAGCGCTTGCTACTAATAATGATATTAACAATAATAATAATAATAATAATAATAATAATAATAATAATAATAATAA
>JAHWFP010099496.1:20080-37344 GCA_023313725.1 Lithobius niger | reverse complement strand
CGTGACAACTAAAAATAAACATATCCACACATTCGCTAAATAAAAAATGAAATCACTGACAATTGTTGCTTTGAAAACTAACTTAGGAATGAACAAACAAACTAACAAAGAAGCAATGAAAAGCCAGGAGAGAGCTTAAATGAAAAACAGGTAATGATATTTTCGTGGCAACTCAGAGAAATCACTACAGGGTTGACAGGGAAGCCAACTTTCTTTCTCTGGCAGAAGCAATGAGAAGTCAGGAGAGTTTTTAAATGAAAAACAGGTAATGGATATTTTCGTGACAACTAAAAATAAACATATCCACACATTCGCTAAATAAAAAATGAAATCACTGACAGTTGTTGCTTTGAAAACTAACTTAAGACTGAACAAACTAACAAACAAACTAACAAACTAACTAACTAAAGACTGAAACAAATTACTCAAAACAGTTCCGTATATTGCTAAATAAAAATGAAATCGATGACAGTTGACGCTTGGAAAACAAACTAAAAGCAAAAAATAAAAAATAAAAAATAAAATAAATAAATCCGACTTAATCCGAAATAGTCAGTATGTTGACTGGATTTTTACTCAAAACACTAACCTATATTCAACACCTACATACGTTTCACCTACGTTTTATCTGATAAAACAGCGAACTGAAGTTATGAGGTGTCGACGAGTCCGTAGTCTAGCTATGAATGATGCGAGTACGTCAGTTGACAGGAATAAAACACGAGCGGACTAGTTCATTTATACACGTAGGGGCGGCGCGCACATCATCACACAGTTTTTACATTATGAGTGAACATTAAACGCCTGCCTTCTCAACCAAACCCCCCCCCTCCGTTTTGATTACACGCATCACGAACAAGTGGGGGATGACGTCACGGGTTGACGACCACTGTACGCGACCTTGAAACGACTACGACAAGCATAACATTAGTAATAAGTTAAGCCGGTAGATGGCGGTGCCGCATGCAATCCTGATACGACTACGATAAGCGACAGACGGTAACGAGTGATTTTTTTTTTATTTATTTAATATTTTTTATTTAATATGCTTCATTTTACACATTTCATTACTTTAATGAAGAGGTAATAACCCAGTTTACCCCCGTAGACATCTGTGTTAAAAAACCTGTGTTAAAAAACACGAGACCGCCACCGAGAACAGCTCGTTTTCGGGCCGTAGGAAATAACAGGGGACCGCCGTACCAAAGGGGGGCGAAAAGCCCTTACTACACTACTGCCCGCCCCGGACCCGAGGCTGACCTTTCCACACTCGACTCCGTATTGGGTCCGGACCCGACCCCGACCCCGACTGTCAAGTCCTGCTCGAGGTTGGGACTTGAAACGCCGACCCCGACTCCGTGTTCCAGTGTGGAAAGGGTCAGAGCTTGGGCCCGTGCTTTAAGGACACGTTTTGACTCTTAGAGCGCTGATAAGCAATAGCAAAATACAGGGAAAGCAGGAGGAGGGGACGGAGAGGGAGGGGAGAAATTTACAACGATGGTGCCGAAAATGCTGTGACTATAAAGTCCGGGCCTTGGCCGCGATGTCGGAGTTCAGTGTGGAATGAGTAAGGAAGGGAGAGTGTTGGGTTTTGGCCTGTGGGCACAAGCCGGGGCCTGAATTCGGGGTCCAGTGTGGAAGCGGCTTTAGTTTGGCCGATATTATGGCTGGCTCACTAAGTCGCAGGTCATGGCAAGTTGCGAGTGCACTTTTTCATGTGTACTGTTTGGGCGGAAATATGCTCCATGGATCTAATATCCTTTTTTTTTTCCACCAGCGATTTAGAGTATGGTGTAAAATCAGCCTCACTAATGATGATAATCGCATGCCATACTATTGCATTGCTAAACCGCTTTGGGAATGGAAACTTACTTTGTTCTTTAGTCATTACAGTATCGAAACGAAAACGAGGCTGCAGGAAATCATTTTCCATCCTTTATAAAAAATTTTAAAATTATTTTAATGCCGTTTATAGTGAACCGAAGAAGTTTTTATCCTACCTCGAAATACTAACCAGCTCTGTGGATTGCGTTTACGCGTAGTTTTTAACCCATCGCAAGTCATACAAATGAGCTTGTATATGTGTCACCACTTATTTTGTAATGTTGTATGAATTTATTTTATTTCACAGAATTTTATTTATGTATTTTGCTTATAATTTTTTTAGTTCCTTTATTTTTGTGTATTTTTCTATTTTTTTTATTTGAAGTGCTTAAAAGAATTTATTGTTTAAGCCAGAAGTTCCTTATTTTTGTTGGCTGACGAAAACTGTGGTTTTTTTTATTTATTTATTTATTTATTTATATATTTATTTATTTCATTTCATTTTTATTTTACTTAGTTTCGTTTCGTTTGATTTTTTTTTTCGTTTCCTTTATTTTGGGTTATTTTAACATTTGTTTTTAGAACCGGTTAAAAGAAAGCATGAAGTTATTCTCGCAAATTTGCAACAACCGATTCTTCACTGAGACATCTATGGTAAGTAAATTTAAGCTTATTTTTCTTTCCCTAATTTTGAATCACACGGTGTCCCAAAATGACTGAAATGGGTTGCAAGCTGTTGTACGAAGATAATATAATAACATTGATATGAAAAAAAAAATTATATTAGTTCAAAATAATAATCAAAACTTTCAGTTATCTGCTTACAGCCATTTAAGTAGGTGCGTTATTGAGTTCCCTCTTGTCTATTGGGGGTCGATGCCTAAACTCGATACCAAATTACCGTTAATCCTTTAGTTTGAGCCTGGACTACTGGTTAAAAATCAAGTCATTTTGACCAGGCTACAATTAGAGACCCAGCTACAACTAGAGACTGGCTACTGCAAAATTTAGAAAGGAAATTTGTGGTATCAATACACGCAAAACATGTGGCTGAATTAAAAACGCTAAATAAATATCACATGAATGCTTTTACCATTACACTTCAATTTGGATACGATATCTGTTTATGCGATGGATGTGCTCTTTTAAAGATTTTTTCAAAATCAAGTCATTTTTTCCCGGCTAAAACTATAGAGACCGGCGACTGGGAAAACACCCAGCTTTTACAATTGAGGACCCGCGGCAACACATAGAGGATTTACGGTATAATAAAATTGTTCCTAATGTGTTCCAAGGGAACAAAGAATGCATTTTAAAATCTTTCTACAAAATCTACACTAGGTATGAGAAATTTTTAGTTTTCCGTAAAATTTTTTCCATATTTTTTTCCTAAATTAAGTCTTAAAATGTGCGCGGCGTATCTTGAGTCCTGCGGTTATTTTATGAGCGGCTACGTCTTCTTGGAGGGAGCGGCCCTAATCGACGGCCGCCATTGTTTTTGTAACCATCTAGGATATCAACAAGGTACTCTGCTATCGAAAACAAACAATCGATTGTCTGTGTTCGTTCTGGGGCGAACTCAAGATAGGCCGCGGACACTGTAGACCTTGTAAAATAGTATACGTTTACGACCCATCAGTATTTTGTTTCAAAAACCCATACCCAACTGAAGTCACTAATTATAAATCTGTCTTTACTTTGCAGATTCTTTTTCTTAATAAGCTGGATTTATTTCGTGAGAAGATACTGTACTCCGGTCGTCATTTACACTACTACTTCTCGGATTACAAAGGTAAATTGGGGATGACGGCTTAGAGATTACGGATTATTGTGTTGACGGGGATTTTACCAGGAAAGATTCCTCCAGAGACCATTATGCACTGAGAAAGTAATCCATAGGTTCGATTTTTTTTCGGAGCTGAGGAATAGTACATATGTAAAACTTGTATATGTAAAAACAAATCTACATCACGTTAAAAACCACAGTTGTTTCAGCCCTTAATTGCTGCAGCCCTTAATTACATCAGGTGGAAAATTTCCCCTTTTGACGCTCACCACAAGGCATTGTCAGTCTCGTGCTCGCCTACTATGTAGCAATTGGTGCTTACGACAAAACATGTTTTAACGTGACACGTTTTAAATACTGTCCTATGAGAAAGTTAGAAGAATAAGGGTCGAACATTTGATATTATTTCTCTGTTTTTGTGGACGCGACCTTTCTGGCAAAGTTACAGTCGAAGTGTTTGCTGTCACATACGCAGCTGTTCATTATACTATGTGTAATTGTTTTTGATCCACCATTATTCCACCTTGTCGTTTTCCCAATTAATGAGGTCGCGTAAAGGTTAAAGCCTAAAGTCTTTAACAACAGACAGGACAGGATACAACCATCAGTTTTTACCTTTCTAGATAGCGGTAGTGTCCAGGACGTATTTGTAAGTGACTAAGGAGGTATGCGTACATGGACTGCATACATTGCATATGTCCGCTGTACAGGGTGAACAAAAAGTCCAGTTCCATATGAACGGATTGATATCTGCTGTGCGTGTGTTTACAGGTAATTTATTAAATAAATGATAAATAAATTGTCTATTGTGGGAATTTTGATAATAGCGGTTTGGCGGTACATGAACAAATTCAAACAGTATTGCAGGAAACCAGTTAGTATTAGTTTTCTTTACAATGTGAAACCCAAAAATAAACATGTACCAGTCTCATGTACCAGCAAAGAGTTGATTCATTATGCCAGTTGTGGATAAAGAGGATGGCAACTGGCAACTGTCTAACGAAAGAAAGATAGCTCCACTTCACTTGCACAGGTGTGTCAGTTATGTAAAGGGAAAAAAAAACGGATAAATTTCCTCTATCTTCAAATTAAACTATAAGTTTGCTGATACAGGAAAACGACATTCAAATTGTCACACACACACGTTAGAGCAATATACTCAAATTTAGAGGGCAAAATGGGAAGAAATGCTACTACGGTGGCTCGCTGGGACACACAACAATATTTTTATGCACACACAAAACCTGCTTCCATGAAACCGGAACTTCGACGTTCCAACAGCAGATAAAACAAACTAGGAAAATATTTGGTAAACTGCACCTGCGCCATGGCCTTCTTGTTCTGGTTTCATAAAAGGTGTGTGTAGAAAAAAGTTGTGTGTGTCCCAATGAGCCACCATACGTTGCGATCATGCAGCTTAAAAAACGGCCGGCAAACAACGCTAAGAAGAGCGAGGGAGAGCCAATTTCGTGAAGGTAAATTGTGTTAAGTAACATTTGTAGTATACCGGTTGTAAAAATGCCACAAATTGCTTTGGCAGTTTGCGACAGCGCTATGTTTATTTGCCAGCATCTTTGAACACCACTGTGGGCCGGCTTAAGCTACGATTACCAGCGCCATGTTTGTCTGTGCTTCTGCAGTCCTTGGTCAAGTGGTGAACGTTATTTGCGCTAGCAACCCTTCTGTTACGTCACGTTGCGACTGTAGAGTTGCTACCCCCTGCACAAACTAAGATCATCAACATAATTTAATGTCCATAAATTCGATAAAGAGAGTGTAGAACCGATGACTGAGACAGTCCTCCAGGGTAAATGCTTCCTGGCTCTAATGCAGCAGAAGTCACATACTTAGGAAGTCCTTGGAGGGTTGATTACTGATCCTGGACCCTAGTTCGGCGGTGTGGTTCGATTCTGTTTGGGTCATAGCTATGAAATTGAAGTCTGTACGAAATACTTACTAAATTTTTGTCTAGTATGTCATTTTGCTACTGGACTTTGTTGCATTACGCAGTCATATTAGAGAGTGCCAGTTTTCAAAAATAAAAGTTCTCTAAAAGCGTATTAACAGCGTAAATAGGTGAGGCATGTAGATGCAAGGCAGTTTAAGGCTAATTTCACCATGCTACATCCAAATGTGTATGGTTGCGAGTCGAATTTTTCATAGTTGGCGCCACTTTCAAGTTGGCCTCCATGCTGACCGAAAGATTTTTATTTTGGGTGTAGGTTTTAAACCGATGATGAGATTGAAAATAAACTGGTCACAGATAATATTCAGATTAAAATTTGATTTGCGAAAGGTTTTATTCACGTTTATTCATTCTGATCAAACTGTGTCAGTCAATCATGTCCTATTGCTTCATAGTACCATAAATCGTGTATTGAATGCCCATCGGCTTACGCACTGAATTTGGCTAAAATTGGTTGGTGGGTGTTAAAACAAGCATAATATTTTTTTCTGAACTAAATTCTGTCTAGGTATAGAGTGTTCTCTATCATGGAAAGTCGGCGTTAATGCGATCATTCACGTACGTGATCCGGATTCAATCTAGCATTAACACAATGTATTTATTCTCATTTATTCACAAAGTTAGTGTGTTAGATAGTCTCTCTTCCAACATAATTCACATATAAAACTAATTTCTAGCTCAACAAACCTTCGTGACTACAAGCTTTGATGCAATCGTACCATGAAACGGTCACATTGTTAACAGGAGAGAGTGATCGCTCAACGCTTTTCTGGAGTGAATGATCCACAGTCCTTTCCGAAAAAAGCTGCGAAAACGTTCCCGTTTTTGAATCTCATTCGATAAAACGTTAAATAAATCGTACTAAGTTGATTTCGGTAAATGTATGTTAATTAATTTTGCAGCAGAAACAATAGTTTTAAGGGGTCGACCTTAATTACGTTATTTCACGATTTTGGCCTTAAAGCTTATGAGGGTAGAGGTTAGCTTCACATGGGCATTTAAGGAACAACTAAGTCCTTCTATATTAAATTTCACTATCATATGTTTATACTTGAAAAAAAATGTATGCAAAGTACGGAATTCGTGTATGCCTTACAGTATTTACGTAATAATTTTATAAAGTTGCGTTCCAATCAGACGCCTTTTTATCGCTGATAATCTTCGAAGCAAAATCTCGTTTACGTGACGTCACAGTTCATCTGGCGCCAAGCGCATGCGCTTAACGAAGGCAACTCAGCCTGGTTGCTAAGCGGCTGGTTTGATTATCTGGTTGCTACGCTCTACTTAGACACGCTCAAATACAAGGATTAGCTTCAAACTAAAATCAGTGTTGGTTTTTTTTTAAAACTTACGTTACCTTAATGTGCATGTTTAGAAGTAATAAAGCTGTACGATGCTGCAGTTGTGAAAGTCTGTATATTGAGTTTCGGTATAGCTAATCATTAATGCTCAATACTCGTACAAAGTTACCTCAGTTCCGTAACAATGCCTTCATGGCTATGGATGGCCCGATCCCAAGGCTCTTCTGCTGTACGCGAATAAAATTTCCGTCTCTTGGGCTTGTTTTGTATTGCAAGTTGGTTCGAACAGGTATGGTTCTGTAGATGTCATAGCGGTCCGGATGCTGTGTTTTAGTTTCGGTTTCGCGTTAGCGGTACGGTACGGTTGCCTTGGCTACGACAAGATAGTGACGACTTCGCATCGAGGGGTCCGACAAAGGCTTGACTAGTGTACTTGATTTACTGATTTACCTTTGATTTACTGGCATACTTTGATTTATTGATTTACCCTTCATGTACTGATTTACCTTTGATTTACCGATTTATCAATGATTTATTCTTAATTCACTCATGATTTACTGATTTACTAGTGATTTACTGATTTGCTTCTGATTTATTGATTTATGATGATTTCTTGATTTACTGATTTACACGATTTACCCTTGATTTACTGCTTTATCGGTGATTTATTGATTTACAGTGATTTACTGAATTTTTTGATTTACCAATGATTTTCCCCCTGTAAATCATACGGTTTCATGATTTACATGCTTGTCGGACCCCTCGCTCGCATGCTTATACATAGTCGCGCAGTGCACTATGGGGCGAGGGGCGAAAGTCACGTGACTGATGAACTGTGACGTCGCAGCTGTGCATAGCTCGAAGTCACGTTCGCTGTCTCGCACAGACTTTATTGAAAACAATTATAAAATCCATTCTTGCGTAATGATTATTCGTGCTAGAAACATGGCGCAAATTACCAACTTTTTTTAAGCATTTAAAGTAATACGCAAATTTTCAACAGTAGGGGTTTAATTTTCCTTTAACGCACGATTTGTGGTAATAGTCAACAATTATTGGTTATCTGTATACGTGTTGATAATTCCCGATTTTAAACTGTTGTTAAACAGACGAATTAAAGTTCAGATGAAAAATGGAGATAAACCTAAAATCCGTGAGAAAGGCTTATCAGAATCCTGTGTTCAACGCGAGTTTCACTGCTGCGCGGTTTTCAGTTATCCACGTATTTTATATTGGTTCGTCAGTTTCATTCGAATATTTCGTAACCAAGCATTTGTGGAATCTGCCTCATCCTGTAGTAAAATACTGCACATTAAGACAGATCAGCTTGTTAGGTAAAAGGGGTACGGAGAAATTAAAGAAAATTAAAGTAGCTTTAAGGGACCTGAAGAAAAAAATTTGGCACTGCTTTCGTTTCTTCAAGCGCCGATGATCTCCATGCAAGCTGCTTCAAGAGGAACTCGAGTAACATGTTGAAAACACGGACGCCGACAGACAAGAGCATAAATTACTTTAATTCAAAACTTGTGCATTAAGAGATTTGAGTTGATCCCTCTCCAACAAATTTTCAGGCTCTGAAAAAAAAATCTGGGAATAAAAAAGAGCGAAAACCCATTACCTCGGCAGATTCAATTTTTTTTTTGTCTCGGTTTTTCTCTGGAAAGCGATCAACTTTCACTTGAGAAACACGTTTATTATAAATGCAGATGTACGAGTGAAATGGTAGAGTGGGGGTGAGAGCATCTTTTCGTGAAAAAAAAATAATCGATGAATGTTGGAATGGGTTAAATTCCCCACTTTTTAAACTTGGAAACAAAGAAAGCTTGCAACGAAAATAAAAAACAACAAGAATTGCTTGCACGAAGGAGGCGAGTAAACTGTTGAATTCACGTCGTAATTGTTTCTCGTATCGTGAATACTGCTACAATGATTATTGAGCGTTTATCCTGCAAATTTACATTTTTTTACCGTCAGATATTTTATTGAATTAAAACTTACTTTATTGGGCAGCATGAAATGAAAAGGAAGCCGACCACCCACCATCTGTCCCCTCCCCGATCCCCCTTTCCCTCACATTCTACAACAATTTTATGGTCAGATTTTCCCCCATGCGTTCCCCCCCCCATGGTAATCCCTTTACCCTCTCGCACTCCTTGTCCTCCCCCCCCCCCCACCGCATTTACAGTTGTGTGGCCTGAATATTCCCCCATTCCTGCTCCCCCTCCCTTTGAACCCCTGCTGTTTTTTTTTTATCGAAGTTAATATGTTTTTTTTCAATGGAGAGTGCCGCTGTTATTTGGCTGAATTGCCTGTTTCTCCGTTCTGATACCAAGCGCGATAACCCCAACAACGATCGTGCATGCAGTGATTGTTACTCACCAACTTTGAAACTCTTCTATTCGGTTCTAAGAGCTAGGATTATTACAGCAATATTTCATTTGTTAGTGATTGTTAGCCGCCCAAAACCTTCACATTGTCGGGCGCTCGCTCTTTTTCTCAAATCTCAAATCATTTATTACAGGAATCTAAAGGTCCGTGACCATACATCCCATCTAACTTATGGCTAACTTATTATAACACCAGAAAACCAGAAGTACAGAGCTCGTACAGTACCCCGAGATAGCCCGAGACCAAGGTGCCCCCTGGGATCTACATCTCACTGAATCTCAGTGAACCTCCTTGTAGCTCTACAGAAGGACAAAACTGCACTGACCCGGCTCCGGAGAGCAGCTCCCCCTTCCTCCTGACCTTCATCCAGCAATGACAACAATTTCCTAAAATCACCCTGGGCGGAACGGAGCGGGATTCGGCGCAACCCCTCCCACCGTGCACAAGTGAAAAGAAAGTGTTCGACAGATTCATCCTCAAGCCCACAAACACAGCGGGGCGTCGGAGACCACCCCAAACGGAACATGTGAGCTCGCAGAAGGACGTGCCCCGTCCTCAGACGAGACAAAACACCGGCCTCCCGTCGGGACAACCGATTCAGAAACCGCGGCCTCTCAACCGACGGGTGGATCGCAAACAGTCTCCTCCCGAGTGTTCCTCTAGCCCACACGGCATTCCAGGCAGCTGACGCGACTCCATCCAAGACAGGTGACAAATCTCTTGCAGCCAAAACAAAGGATGCCACATGGGTGCCCTGAAGACACTGGGCCCCATGGCGGGCTAGATCATCGGCCAATTCATTCCCAAAGCAACCCTTATGCCCCTGCACCCAAGTCAGCGAAACCTCATGTCCCGCCTGAAGCACAGCAACAAGCATCTTGCCAATACCATACACTACCGGGTGGCTGACATCAAGCGACTCGAAGGAGCGACGCAGAAACTGAAGACCAGCAGCTGAGTCAGAGATGACCCGAAACCGCTGCAACCTCAAATCAAGCGCCAGGTCCAAGGCCAACGAAACAGCGACAAGCTCCGCCACAAAAGCAGAAGGGATACACCTTAGGTGGAAACTGAGCTCTTTACGCAGCGCCGGAATTGCCACTCCTACACCCCCTGACCAAGATTCTCGAAAGAACGAGGCATCACAATAAACATCAGTAGTCAACAATGCATTCCCCAAAGTACCATTCGTACCCTGAAAGACTGTTAGCAACTGCCCACACCATGTCCACGGGGCAAATGGCCTAACCACAAAAGGAGCCTCAAACCTACCCAGTTCTGTACCGCCCAGAAGAGTCACACCCAACCCCGGAGAGCCCAAGGACTGTCGAGTGATAGAACTCAAAGCCCCATACCCCACAAGAACGTGAGCCAGTGGGTCCAACCTGCCTCTGGCAATAGCCCTCAGGCACAAAGCCGACAGCAATCGCCCAGCCCGCACATCAACCGGGAGCTCCCCGGCCTCTATGAGGAGAGCATTCCCAGGTGTTGAGGGCAAACACCCAGTCACACACCGTAAACCTTCATTGAGTGCAACTTGGACGCCACGAGTTGCCCATCGAAAAGGGGCCAAGAACGGGAGGTGGTAGTCGGCCACAGCCCTGACGTAGACTCGATAGAAGCAGGACACTACCGACCTCTTTGCTAACAACCTATTTGTTGCCAACGCCTTCAGCACCCTAGTCCTCGCTGCCACAGCTTCCTTGACCGCGGCTACCTCAGCTTTCCAAGAAAGCTGCGGATCCAGCCTCACACCCAAATACCTCACACTGGAGGAGGACGACACAACAGTCGCGCCAACCTTAATCGTCGTGTGCAATTCCGAGTGCCTGCAAAACACCATCAATTCAGTCTTGGACTGCGACAGCGCTAGGCCCCTCTCCGCAAGTAGTCTCTCTCCCACCACCAGCGCATGTTCCAGAGAGCTAATCAACAACGGGAGGTCATTCCCCACCAGCCAAACAGCCACGTCGTCGGCATAAGCCACAACATCAACCAGGTGACTTAAACGGACAAGCACCTCATTCAGCGCGACCGCAAAAAGGGCAGGGCTGAGGCAGCTCCCTTGAGGCAACCCTCTGTCAGTCTTTCGGACACCCGACCAGCAGCCACCAACCCTGGTAGCAAAACTCCTGTTCTTGAGGAGTGCTAGGATCGCCGAAGCAAGCCCCCAACCCACCCCAAGCTCCTGCAGAGCAGCCATGACCCAGTCTAAATCAACTGTGTCATAGGCCGCCCTAATATCCAAGAAGACCGCCACCACTAAATGTCCCTTAAGCCAAGCACCACGAATGCTGGACTCCAAAAACATCACCGCATCTTGAGCGCCCCTGTGTTTCCGGAACCCGAACTGCCTACTGAAGAGCCTACCCGTAACCTCTAACTGAGACTCCAGACGCCCCACCAACATCCGCTCATAAACCTTCCTCACACAAGAAAGGAGAGCAATCGGTCTGTAACTGACAACTGAGGTCCTGGCTTTGCCCCTACCCAAAACTGGCGTGAGAACAGAGAAGAGCCACGAAGGCGGGACCGGGGCACCACCATAGCACCTCTGAAAAAACTCAACGAGTTCCTCCTTTGCTGCCATACTCAGTCTCCTAATATCTCCATAAGAGATGCGGTCTATCCCAGCTGCACCATCCCGGCATAACCTGACAGCAGCAGTGAACTCAGCCATAGAGAGCGGGTCACTGCAATACCCATGCGTCGACCATTCCCCTAAAATGGGAGGTGGACCACACGGAGAATCGTAGACCTTAGCAAAATTGTCATTAAAGGCTGTTGCCATCTTCACACCGCGAAGAACCTCACCCTCGGAGTCAAAGACCCAGGAGATTGCTGCCTTCGAGTCCATTGGACGAACCAAGCCCCAGGCCTCCGACACAGAGCAACCCTTGTACACTCGTTCGCACACCCTCCGGCCATATGTGGCTTTCTCTCTCCTTAGAATGAATCTCGTCTCCTGTGCAATCCCATAGAACATAAACCACCGAGTATCAGTGGGAAAACGACAATATTGCCGCCAAGCACACCTGCGATCTCTGACAGCAAACGTGCAAGCTTGGGTCCACCACGCTGGCTTACAAGTCCGAGGTCCGACAGGCCTGCGACACCCTTTCCTTTTACCCATCCCGCCAAGCCATTTATCAACCCATGAACCAAAAGAGCCCAGGAGCACTTCAGGGCGATCCCCCTTCTCCTGGCTACGACCACTGCTGTGCTGCCCCTGACCTCCAAGGGACAAAGAAATCGGGAAGTGGTCGCTCCCTCTAAGATCATCGGACACCCCAAAGGAGCACCGGTGAATCAGCTCTGCAGAGCACAGAAAGAGGTCCAAGACCGACTCTTGGATGGTCCCCCCGTACCTTCTAACAAATGTTGGGCCACCATTATGAATTACCTCCAGTCCAGACTCTGCGAGCGTTGACACAATCATTCGCCCCCTTGCACTACACTCCACACTACCCCACACCCAATGGTGTGCATTAAAGTCGCCTCCCAGGACTAAAGGCCTAGGAAGCGTCTTCAACCAAGCAACCCAATCATCCCTATTCACATATCCCCGCACATACACAAAACCTACAGTCAACCATGCTGTCTCCCACCATAGTCTCAACACACAAACGTCCATTCCCCTACAACCGGGACTTGCAATCAAATAACCCGCAATCCCATCCCTTAACATAACCCTGATATTCGTACTTACACCGTCAGTAATGCATGTAAGACCACTGACACCAATCAACACACCTGGGGGCAACTTGACCTCGAGCAAACCCATTACATCCATTCTCCCACAGAGTTCCTCTATTTCACTCAACTTCCCCAATGCCCCCCTAGTATTCCAAGAACAAAGATTGAAACTGAATTAAATTACCCAAACTCACCCTTGTCCATTACCCCACTGCCATCACAGCCATCACACTCTTCATGCCCATCCCCAACTATTCCACCAGCAGAGGCTGTCACCATTGTGTCAAATACAGTACCCTCTAGACCACATACCACTCCCACTTCCTCAACTTCCACTTCCACAACACCTATTACTGCAGAAGCCTCCTCCACCGCTCCACCACATTCCACCCCACCCTGATCCTCCACCTTATCAACCAAAAGTTCAAGAACACTTTCAACAAAATTTTCGACCCTAGTCCCATTGTCACCAGCACTACCGTCTCCACAGACACCCCCCACCACCTCACCAGACTGCACATCCATATGGTCAGTAGCATTAATTGAAATCACCTCTCCCACCCCAGGACTCAAAGCACTCAAGACAACAGCACCAGTTAGCTCCTCCCTACGACTTCTCTGCTGTGGTGGCGACCCTCCCCCACTTTTACGCCTTGACACACGTTTCCTCTTTGGAGGTGGAACCACTTCCCATTCCCCCTCCGGCACCACCTCGACCGGAGCAACAACATCAGCATTAGGAGAGACCGCACTAGGTACCACTTTTCCACAGGTACCAAGACTGGAAATCCCCGGGCCCCCAACACAAACAATTTCAGAAGTCACAACAGTCGGCACAAGACCAGGCACCACCTTTCCGGAGGCGACAGGAGGCGATTGCACTCTCACCGGCGCTGCACTACTTTTTTGATGTTCACACGGGAAGGAACGGGGTGTATATGCATCGCACTGTCGACAAAAAGCACTGGTGCACGCCTTTCTCACGTGCCCACGGAATTTGCACCTTAAGCACTTGGGAGGGCGCTCAGGGATCATTAAGAGAGCAGCAAAACCTCTAATCGTGACGACGTCTGGAACTTCATCTAGCAGAACTCCTTCTCTTAGTCGCAGGGTTGCCTTTAACACTCCATTGTAGATGTGGGTGATTCCATCTACATCATGGACCTCACGGCACAGGCGAATCACTGAACCATACTTTGACAAAGCCGCCACCACGTCATTTTCAGCGACACCGTACGGCAACCAATGAATTCGCACGGAAACTGTTCGGGAATGCAAGTCCAGAATACGAACTTCGTGACCATCCAGTGTTAGTCCCTTCTTCATCACCATATACTTGGAGTCCATATCTTTAAAAGCCACTTGAAACAAATTTCCTGCACGTAGTGCACAAATGGCCACAACATTGTGGAGGCCCACCAAACTCTGCAGCGCATCTCGAATAGAGTGGACTGTGTATGGGCATCCACTTTGGTCTGCTAACAAAATGATCGCCTTATCCATGTTTATATTTGCAAAGCTCCCTTTGTATAGGCGCTTGAACCAAGCAACATCGCGACTATTACAGTCCAACCCCAAATCGTCACCTGGTTCTTTTTCTTTGCTACCGTGGCAAGAATGAACCTGCTCGCCCTCATGCTGATTGTTACAGGCCACTTCCTAGAAACTATTCAACTCGGCTCAAATAGCCAGCATTACTGAATCAATATTTCGTTTGTTACTGATTTTACACACGTTTTCGCCCCCCCCCCTCTTTCATTTCAGTGCATGCTGATGATTTTGCTAAGTGTATCCCAAGCGTATTATACATTTAGTTTATTACCTACTAAGTGCGGCACTTAGAATGTGGATTAAAAAAAAGAAATCTGTGAAAAAATACCCTACTTTTTCAGAAAAAAATCCCCTACATTGTTGCTCTTTTTTCTGGGTGCGAGGTGTGTGTCGTTTACGACATAACGATACAAACTGGGGGTGATGACATTGTTTGGAGTTTTAAAACGCTCACAGTAAAGAAGTTACGTCTTTTATTTCTTAGTCTGAGTTCAAAAACTTACCAAACAATTTTAATATTGTAAATGTTTTATTTTACCCCTTTGTTTATGATTTATTTATTTACAAAGAAATCTGAACAGTTTTACAAAGTGTGAAAGGAATTGGGTTATGGATTCAGAAATTCATGTGGACATTTTTTTTTAGCTTGCAGTTAAATGCTGTATTATTAATATTTTAATCTAGGAAAGATACTTTGCAATAATGATAAACAATGTAAGAATGTTTGGCGGTGGTACGCTGTCTACCAGCCCAACCAGCGGTGACTAACGTGGCGTATTATTTTTAGCCGTCGCGATGGCGTACGTCTTTGTACGGGATGCACAAAGACTCTGAAAATAACGAAATAGAATCTGAATGTGGGAGAAAACGAAAGGCTTTTAAAATTAGTATTATACTAGGCCCACTTAACAAAAAACTAAAATGTGAAAAAGGCTATAGCAAAGCGCAGAACTTCATCAAAAGGCAAGCTGCCCAAATTTAGCCGAGTGAGTTCTGCATTCGTAAACAAATATTGAAATGAATATAAATATCAATTTAAAATACATTTTATTCACTCCACCTACAATTAGCCCAAAGCCTGTTTCCTACTATTTAAATAATAGTTAAAAGTGCTGGCTTATGGAGTCAGTGTTGACTACATAACATTGGTTTGTTGGCCAACATTGTATTGCCGACATTGTATCGCAAAAATATGGCCGATATTTGTTAAAGTGGCATTAAAAAAACGCCAAAGAAAATGTCAATACAGCTACAAATGGGTGCAAAAGAGTATCAGAAAAGGGAAGTTCTTGGAAACGGGTGAAAAGAGGGGCAGATAAAGGGAAAAATCTTGGAAAGGAGTGCAAAGAGAGGTGGAAAATGGTAAAATTGAAGGAAGTGATGCAAAGAGGGGCAGAAAACGAGAAAATATAAAAAAGGGGTGTAAAGAGGGACAGAAAAGGTGAAAATCTAAGAAAGGATTGTAAAGAGGGGAAGAAAGGTTAAAATCTAAGAAAGGGGTGAAAATGGGGCAGAAAAGGGTAAAATCTAAGAAAGGAGTGCAAGGAGAGGCAGAAAATGGTAAAATCTAAGAAAGGGGTGGCAAAGTGGGGCGGAAAAGTGTAAAATCTAAGAAAGGAGTGCAAAGAGGGGACGATAGGGTAAAATCTAAGAAGGGGTGTAAGGAGGGGCAGAAGAGGGTAAAATCTATGAAAGGGATGCTAAGTGGGGCAGAAAAGTGTAAAATCTAAGAAAGGGGTGCAAAGACGGGAAGAAAAGGGGAAAATCTAAGCAAGGAGTGCAGAGATGGGCAGAAATGGGGAATTGGGGATATCTAAGAAAGGAGTGCTAAGAGGGGCGGGGTAAAATCTAAGATATGGGTGCAAAGAGGGGCAGAAAAAGGTAGATTCTAAGAAAGGGGTCCAAAGAGGGGCAGAAAAGGGAAAAATCTAAGAAACTTGTGCAAAGAGGGGCAGTCGAGGGAAAAATCCACGAAACGACTACAAGAGGGACAGAAAGGGGAAAAACTAAGAGAGAAGTGTAAAGAGGGGCAGAAAAGGGTAAAATCGCAGAATAGGGCAAACATCTAAGATAGGGGTGCAAGGAGGGGCAGAAAAGGGTAAAATCTAAGAAAGGGGTGAAAGAGGGCAGAAAAAGGTAAAATTGAAGAATGGGCTGCAAAGAGGGGCAGAAAGGGGTGCAAAGAAAGGGTAAAATCTGAGAAAGGGGTGCAAAGAGGGGCAAAAAAGAGGAAATTAAAGAAAGAGGTGCCTTTCATTTCTTGATCTCTACATGTTTGCAATTTGATCTATGTGTCTATTGTTAATACATGCGGAGATAGTACTTTGATGACCTTGAAGAATGGACTCACGGTCATCTCAGGTTACACCAATGGATTGTCCCTATAACATCCTTAACATGACATCATATAACCATCTATGACGTACGTCACATACGTTCGGAGACATTCTCCCGCTCCCATTGGGATCCCCTGTATCTCGGTATTCAATCAAGCGCTACGGTACTTGTATACATTTAAATACTGAATTACTATTTCCGGTTGTACGGTACGGCTTGTTCTTTCCATTGTGTGGTGTTAATGTCCGTTCACATTCAAATACTATAATGACTAAATAATAGATTGGAAGAGGAGAAGGGGTGGGGAATATCTGTTTGTTGGGCTGTTTCCCTGGTATTAACCGTTCCTTTCGGTTTAATGCTGTAATAACTAAATAGACTACGTTTGGTGGTGGTGGTGGTGGGGGGGGGGGGG
>JAHWFP010099496.1:0-19980 GCA_023313725.1 Lithobius niger | reverse complement strand
CCCCCCCCCCCCCCCCGCTATTTATTCGGCGACCACGGAGAATAAACTGAAAAGCTTATTTCGTCGTGAAAGCGCAAATCGAAACCAACACACTATACTATTTTTTGATTAAGCATTAATTAAATCTAAAATTGGTTTTAAAATATATAACCAATTTTATTTGTTTTGTTTGGGGACCCAATGTTTCGTTTGGAGACTGAATCAAATTTTAAAAAACGTTGCAAACTAAGTAAACGCCCGTCGTAGCATCCAGGGACTGCAGTTTTACTTCTTTGTTCGAATTTAAGGTTAAATGGTCACAGTAATGGGCAAAGTTACTCCACGCGGAACAAAGAATTCTTTTGTGAAGCAAACAGTTTGCATTAAAGAGTGGCCTTGTTCGTACAGGGTTTTTTGAACACAGAATAGTAGTTAAAAAATAAGCAATTACGTAGGGTAGTCTTGGGGTACAATTTCAATCAAACTGTCGGTTCAATTTGTTAATGCTGTAAACAGAGCATTTGAAAATGCTTGACTTCGTGAAGAAATCATTATTCTTTGTCAGCGATTCTGAGACCATTATAACTATTTGTGACGCCATTATTAGAAGCATACTTTCCTATGCGGTTGTTTTCTGGGCACCATCTTAGCACCCTCTCACCCCTCTTGTTTTCTGGGCACCCTCTTAGCCCCCCTCTCACCCCTCTTGTTTTCTGGGCACCCTCTCACCCCGTGTCGAGACGAATGTTTGACGAGAATAGTCGTCTCGTCAAATTTAATATTTCATGAGACGACTATTCTTATGAGGTCCTTTGTAAAAAATTCGAACTTTTAACTCTACAACAGCATGTAATTCTGGTTGGACTGACGTTTTTTTAAAATGTTACTCATTGAAAAATTAACTCGTCAGCCTTGCTGCAAAATATACATATTTACGCCCGTTTGTGGCGTCTTTGGTGTATCTAAGTTCAAACTGACTACAAAAGGCGTCTGTGGTACTACAAGTTGGCAAGTTTTTGTAATTATAATGAAATGAGTCCATTTACTACTTTTTCTTCTTGTAGACAACTAATTACCAATGTACTGTAATTTTATATTGCGTGTAAGCATGCTGTGTGTTTCCCCTTGGCCTCATCATTAGACTCATCCGAGCCTATTAGACCAATAAAATAAATAAAATTTTAAAAAAGGACCAATTAACACAAATAGGCCCTCAATTACTGCCACGACTGGTAGATAAAGAAAAAAGAAAAACATAACCAAACAGCAAAAACCTTTTCCTTCAGGTAATTCACTATGATAATCTACAGCGATTTGTGTGTACTTATAAAAGATACAGGAATTGCTGATACAAGAATTCTTCGTTACGGACCGACACAGCTTCGAGGTTGATAGCCATCATTCATTAACTCGAGATGTTCCTTCCGTCATAATCGCTCAACAGTCATTAAATAAATAAATAAATAAATATTTGTAAAATAAATTTACAAATCGCTCTGAATTACGCAAAATAGCTAGAGGAAATGGTTTCTGATGTTTGACTTCTTTCTATACTCTCTCCTTTGTCTAATAGTCGTAGTAATAATTTCTGTACAGTTTGTGCTGAATTGGCACCTTTTAATCTAATCTGTACACAATTTGTAATCTTGCCTATTTTTTAATTGCCGATCTGCATTCAAAAAGAGTGCGGACAGAGTACGAACTGAGTGCCACCTAAACTTGTTCGTATGTTGTATTATAAAACAGTATAAACGTTGAAAGATTATCGTATGCGATAGAAGTTAATTAACTGAGAACGGTTTGGTCCTTTGGAAGCCCCAATCCGTCTGTTTCGTTCGGCGAAGCGCGTTTTCGATTGTTGCCAGTGGATGTTAGTTCGTATCCAAGTTCCAAGATGGCGCCACCGTGTGAATTGCTTTGTTGTTGAGTTTCAGTTTGAGATGCGAAAACGAAAGTGAAACTGACATGAGAGTGTTTCCAAAAGCGCTCTTCCAACTTTTGCCGCTCGTTGAAACGGAAAGTTTGGCAATTTTGGTTTGAGCTTTATTTTCTGCTTCTAAGCGCAAACAGAACGATTGAGGTCTGTTGCCGTGATAATTTTGCACAATTAAAAATTATTTCTCCCATCTGTGTAAATTTCTTCGATTTTGGGGCTAACAGATGGCGCTGCATGACTCGTCTGTTTGACTCATCTTTTCTCTCGGCCATGAATTAACTGCCGTTTATTAATTCATAGTCTGAAGAGTTATCAGTGACATGAGGTAGAAAAAAAAAAGTTATTTAGTAATTTTGAGATGGAATCTTTATTTAGATACGGAAAGAAAGACTTCGACAGGCTTAATGGTAAATTGAGCAAACAACAAAGATAAAATATGCAAAATCGTCTTTACAATGGATATCATTCATTTGTTTTGGAGCGTAAAATACAACCATATGCATAAGTGAAAACTGCTTAAATTGCTTAGTCGTCTTTTAACCCTTTCTACTACCTTGGTTGGTGATTTGCACCGGCATTCACTTGATTTATACACGTATAGATACTGACCACTGGTCTACAGGTGCTAACTTTGCTTGGTGTCCTGAGGAACCCTCACAGAGTTTGCAGTGGACACTGGGACTTCTGTGAGGCACTATAGACGTACGGCTGGCTACCATGGGCGTGAAAGAGTTAGAGCTTCCTATGCTTTCACAAAGCAGTGAAAAATATGTTTGTCCAGTCTTGTCGTGTGATCCATTTTTAACGAATATTAGTGGCGTAAATTGTTTTTGTGGCCTTATGATCGTTCCAACAGAGGAATGGCTGAACCCGAAGCTGGGAAGCATACCTCGTGAAGCAGTGATTAGCACAGTATCCATGTACGAATTTTGTTACGGTATTGCGTAAAGTTGACTTTATGGCCGCCTGCCTCAGCATCATGCAAATCGTTATGCATTAAGGCCTATAACCTTATAACGGAATCGTACAAATCGTGTTATTTAGTAATCCCGTAGTTTTTTTTGCTCCCCCCTCCCATTTTTATGTAACGGGACTGCCGTGGCTTTTATGATTAATGTGAAGTGGACTTAAAATGACGTCTAGCAAGAAAGAATAATAATTCTTTAACAGGTAATTTATTGTAAAAATAGCTCATCTGAATCGCGTTAGCCACAGGTAATTCTACGCGTACCTAACTTAAGTAGGTATATAAGCTAGCAAATGACTGTTGAATGTGAGTGTGGCGGGTGGCGGAAACCATGAATGTAATACTGTGTTAACATTTCGTACGAACACTTTGCTTTGCTTTCTTAGGGAGCACGAACCCAGACTGGGTTACCTGCTCCACGATTATGGGAGGGACAATTTAGCTTTGCGAACGGTAACAATACCATGCCCTAAGTAAATGTCTAGTTGATAATAATAATAAACTTTATTTCAAACAAAATATCAATAAAAATTAAACAAGAAAATGGTATCGCCAGAGTTTACAAAGTGGGAGGTTTAGGCGTGAACGCCCAATCTTACACCTAGCTCACCAACAAAATAACACCACATACAAACAAAAAATAATACAATTGAGTAATGCTAATTATTTAAAAAATATATAATAATACAAAAATGAACAAAACAGGGAGGAGATGGGTGGGGTGGGAGGGAGTGACCACACTAGGAATTTAAGAAACGTTGGTAAAGACGGCTTTTAAATGCTTGAACAGAAGGGGCGTTCTTGATTTCTGTTAGGCAGATCGTTCCATAATTTAATACTCTGAGTGGAAACGGAAGATTGGTATTTATTAGTTCGACGTCCGGGAGGGGTGAAAGTGCAACTGTAGCTGAGCCTGGTGGGATTTGTGAGTCACAATAGCAGAGTTAAAAAGTTCAAACAAATAGGATGGTTCTTGAAATTTAAGCATCTTATACACCATCACAAGTGAATGTAAAGCTCTTCTGTTTTCCATGGAAATCCATTTAAGCTTTTTTATGTTTTCTCGTTTTTTTTTTGTAATTTTTTTTAAACATAAACATATATACTTATTTCGTAAGGTGACACGAAGCCGTAGGCTTTTTTGTGTCAACAATATTACATATACACTTGTTTACATTTACATTCACATTCAACAATAATAACAAATTTTACTTCGCCTTCTCCTTAAAAAATCTCCTCTTTTTTATTTACTCAGTATTTTGAAGGAGGCTCTTCATTTTGATTTTCAGTTCATTGTAGTTATTTATATGTTTTAAGTCAGATGGCAAATTATTAAATGTATTTATTGTATAAAATTTTTCTCTCATCTTGCCAAATTTATTTCTGTACTGAGGAAGTTTCAGGTATTTACTTAGCTGTGACTTGTGTTTTTTTTTTATCTTTTTACTCTATTAGACCGCAATGGGTTTAATTTATCTGAGAAGGGCACGTTATACAGGATTTAAAATAAAGTAGTCATTTCATGAATTTATTAAAATTTTTCCAGGTCCTGAATACGACGTGGATCGTGCAGCCCTTTTCCTGCAGCATTCTTTCCAATACTTCAACCGGAACTCGACAAAAGTAGTCTATCCCCACTTCACGACAGCAACGGATACCAGTAACGTTCAAGTGGTTTTCCAGGTGGTGATGGACACCATCATTCGTGAGAATCTGGAAAAAGCGACACTTTTATGAATATGATCATTTTCTAATCTTTCATGAATTATGACAATCATAAACGCCATCGTCATCTTTTGAAATATATTTTTTTCAGTCATTTTGATAAATTTATTTCTTTTGCTGCCATATTTGCATATAGCAAGATCAATTTTATATATTGTAATTATCAGTGCAGTAAGGATGACAATTTTATGCCGTAGAAGTGTATAACCGGCTTAGGTTAGACCGTAGATTTTTAAAGCAGTGTCATGCCCATGCCATGTGCCATGATCATGGGTATGAATTGATTTCTGTATTAACCGTTATACTTTTTCCTTGAGATTAAAAAAAACGACCTAACATTGTGACAGTCAGAATATAACCCTCTCTAAAACTATGCATGCAAAATCGACCAACGTGGTATCTAGGATAACGTACAAAATCGCCATCATCCGACAAATTTGTTCGACAATATGTTGCAATATGTCCTCTCGGGGTGGAGAAAATAGGCTTTGAAACAGGATAAAATGCTTCAGCTTCTGGGGCGCTGCTTTGGAACCCACTGGGGAACTTACAGTGCTGCCCCAGAGCCCCTAGCTCGATTTGTTGGGTCCCTCGAAAAAAAAAAATACTTTTCTGAATGTATTACCGTAAGTATTCCAAGACTAGCTGGAAAAAATTGGGGGAGGATTGGTGAGGAGGTGAAGCAAAAATTGTTTTTCGTCAGACAATTTTGCATTGGTGATAACTGGAAATTTGGTAGATTTACCATGTTTGCTTGAAATTTAACTTGTTTGTTTAGTAAGGTTAATTTTGGTTTTTATCCAAGGTCTACACTTATTTTGAAACGCATGAGATTAATTTACTTATAATTAAATTTGTTTTGAAGTATCTTCAAGTGAGTCTCCTCAGGAATTTCTGGGCTTGAAGTGTTCTTTGTTTCAATTATAATAGTATTCCGTCCAAAAGAATTTGGAGTATTTGTGAAAAAAAGGCTACTTACTGATTTCGAAGTAATGAAATATGTTGCTACCCTGTATTTTGGAGTATAGGCAATACTGAAGTATATGAGACTAGAAACTTGTATATTCTTATTTTGTAGCTTGATTTGTAGGCTACTGAGTGTTTGCGGTCCATTTTTATATGTCGTTGAGCATATTTAATTATGTAAACAGCTGGAGATCTTGCTGATTCTTTACTTAAACGTAATGTTGCGTTTGTAGAATTATCCAGAGAGGCAGCTGACAACATCATGTTGGGTCACATCAAATTGTGTATACTGTTGGATATATTTTAGGGGAAATTAAAACGACGCTGATTGATGCTTGGCAAGACATTCAGATTGTAACTTCTTGTTTCTAAATAAGAGTAAAGATAATCATGACCATTTACAGCCATACGTCTATTATTATACAAATAGAAGCATTTCCCTTACCGAGTTTTGCTGTAGCAAGTAGCAATTTTGACGTAGTAGGCAAAAAAAATGTACGAATTTTTTCATCATTTCCCAAATGAAAATTAACCGCAAAATAATATTAGATTTTTATTTTTAACTGTGATTATATAGAGCTGTGGCAATACCGATTTATTAACTGCGTAGTTCGTATCAGCAGCCAGTCGTTGTGCTACCTGCAACGGGCACTGGATATGCGCAGAAGTAAAAACATGAGGGTAGTTGTCAAGCCAATGCTGTCAGAGCGGATTTTTGACATAAAATTGCTAATTTTTTTAATTTGCTGGCAGCTGCAGCAATTTCTAGCAATTAGAGAAGGTTAACATAGCGTAAGAGATTGCACAAAACAAAGTTTTTTTTAGCCCTAAGGAAGCCGCTCTCACAGTATCGGCTTGACTAAAGAGGCGGTTGTTTTTTCCGTCATTTTCATCCAGTGTCCCTTGCAGCTAGCACAACGACCGGCTCCAGTTGGAAGTCCGCAGCCAAATTGGCGTTATTTCGCTGATTTACCCTTAGTTTAAGAAAAAATCGTAAGAGTTTTATTTATTGATTCCAAGGTTTGTACAGATCCAGGAAAAATCTTGAGAAATTTTGAAAATGTAAATATAATTCCAGGTCAGAAAAAAATAGCTCAAAGTTACCTCACCTTAAAGATACCGGGATTTTGGCACGCACACACAAAAAAAACCCAGAAAACTCTGTGAAAATTAATTTGCACAAACTAATAGTGCCTTTGAGACAAAAATTAATGAATAAAAAAAATTTCTACAGCTTGTATTACCATTTGATGATTTAAAAAATTGTTTTTATTAATTGCATAATTATATTACTAGTATATTAACGCACTACAAAAAAAGATTGAATTTATTACATTTCAGAATTATTCTTTTATGTGAGCTTTTCGAAATGACGATGACAGAAAAATGCCCTGGATTATAAAGTGAAAGATTCTGTACGAAACATGAAATTAATTTGAATACAGCTTCGGTTTCGCTTTTACACTCTTTTCTCTTCTCGTAGCGCCGTTGTCGCCAGTAGTTCAACGTTTCTCCCACAGGGTGGCAGTAGTTGCCCGGCGACTTTCCCTTTAACGAAAATCAATAATATTGGCGCTTTACGAGAAGGCACGTCCTCAGGAAGGCCAAGGTCGCAAAGACCTACAGCTCGCCAAACCTGGAAATGACTTGATTATTTCGCGTCTGTACAGGATATTGTGCTTACGCGCTTGTTTGTGTTTGAATTGGTTTCCATTGTTGTGTGTTAGTCATGGAAATTAGATGGTTACTGGGTTTAGTCGTGCAATTATTGTTATTTTGAATGTTGTGGCTTTCCTGTTTCCGAGTTTCCCAGGTTAAGAAGATGTGAGGAATTTGCACATTCGTAAAAGGTGTTTTTGTTAAATATTTAGCATAATCGTAGCCCTTCTGGAATAAGTAATATTTTTTCGAGCGAAATACGTTGACTCGGGAAGAAATACGACCGATCAAAACGATGACTACCAACTTAAAAATGAATGATTAATAAGATAACATAATTATGTGGTGTTCAAAATGATTGATCCAAATAAAATAACACATGTGGTGTTCAAAATGATTGATCCAAATAAAATAACACATGTGGTATTCAAAATGATTGATCCAAATAAAATAACATATGTGGTGTTCAAAATGATTGATCCAAATAAAATAACATATGTGGTGTTCAAAATGATTGATCCAAATAAAATAACATATGTGGTGTTCAAAATGATTGATCCAAATAAAATAACATATGTAGTGTTCAAAATGATTGATCCAAATAAAATATGTGATGTTCAAAATGATTGAACCAAATAAAATAACATATGTGGTGTTCACTAAGTCCATGAATAAAGACATAATACGTCTTCTTAGCTTCACGAAGGTCACTGTGGTCACTCCAAATGAACTCCCATAAAAACATAAAACATTCTTAGCACAATTAATTTTACATTTCTGGTAGGCTATCTTCAAACCTTTTTGTTTTAGGGACTGGTCATTACATACTGATGTGGGGTGGGGGGGGGCATTTGTTGTGCACCATACCAAAATATGCATAACCCCTCCAAACTGAGTGCAGAACCCCCCCCCTACACTTCGACAAAAAATTTTCAGCTCCTCCCTATTCTCACGAAATCAACAAAATTAGAAATATGCATCATCACTTTTAAAGTTTCTTAATTTATAATTTATCTGATATCACTTTTATGAGTGTGCCCATTTCTACAACAAAAAAAATGTTTTCAACCCCATCCCCCCACCCTCCAATCGAAGCAAAGTAAAAAATATGCGCCCCTCCTAAAAGTCTACAAAAATGTTGCCTCGTCCCTGAAACGATGCATAATAACCGGTCCCTTACCTCTAAGGAAGGAATTAAAGTTTGAGGAAAATTTAAAGAAAAATGTAGATCTGAGTGACTTGCTCCTTTTTTTATTGAAAGTGGTTGTTTCATAAATGGAACCTTATCTGTATCCGTTGAGATCTTTAATCTTGTTAAACGACGGCCCTTGACGTTGATTTGTAGGTTTTTTTGTTATGTATAATGTTGTTTGTGTTTATTGTGATGATTTGTGAATACTTTCGAAAAATATTTTGACTATATCGTGTTTTAAAAAAAAGACCTAATGGATTTGACCACCAAAAAGAAGGACTTTTTCCTTTTCGCAATAACTAAATATTTCTTAAAAATTAGTTGTCACGGATAAATTTTACAGCTCTAACTATTTGGGGCGGAGGGAGGGGGGGGGGGGAAGAGGAATAAGGGTGCGTCCATCCATTAGTTGTCACAGATAAAACGTCAACTAACTAGACGACAAGCTAACCAGACCTAACAGTGTGGGCATTACGTATTTTAATTTTATAATTTTTATTTAACATTTTAGAATTTCTGGTTTTAATATCATGTTTATTTCCCCGAAATACGGTCAGATATCATCGATACACAAAAACCCATTCTGTAACCTTTTTTTGTCCTTTGGCTTTTCCTGGGAAATAAATCTATATCATTAAAAATCGTTGGTGTGATTGTACTGCTACTTTTCCCCGATCTAATGCACCTACAATGCTAAGAAGATTGCTAAATGAAAAGTAATTAAATTATGCTTCGGATAACCCTATTTTCATCACTGTACCATGAATTTTTGACCATGAAATATGTAAAAAAAAAACTTGTTCTGAAAACTAATCATGACTTCAAAGTTCGATCAGGCAAACTTGTCAGAAAGAAACATGGTTGAAAAAAAATTGAAAATGATATATTTTGCCACATACGTAGTATCAGCAGCATTACACATAGATCTCAAAAAGTATAGGCTTTGCTTCAACTGATTGCGCACAGAAAATGCTGACCCGTTGGTTTAAAAGGTCAAACAGTCGCGTTTCTGTAGTACGGAGGTGCGCAGATTGAGCGAGGAAAGCGAACGATTTCCACGTAAACCTTTTCAAGGCGTTTCTCGCTTTGTTCTCTCAATCTTCCATTTGCTGCTACTCTTACCTTCGTAGGGGCCTTACTTCCGGGTGAGTAGACGAACAAACATGCAAGCAAACATGCAAATCGTGAGTTTTGGATGATGTAGATGAAACGCAGGCGTGATGAGGAATGTGATGAACGAACTATTAGCAACAATCACAATCAGCTTGGTCGGAATAATCAGTATATTGATTTTGTGATACTCTGGTGATCGGATAAACTTATGTGTGGGAAGGATCGACGTCAGTACGTCAATAGAGTGAGCGTCAATAGGGCTAGTTTGTATTGTTTAAAATCATTAAAGCATTTGATGTTTACAATTGAACTTTACTTTTTGTCAGGACGTGAATACCTAGCTTTGAAATTTACGTAATCACCGTTAAGACCTTTCCCTTATTTGCATATGCTGTCATCCTTGGTTAGGCTGTAGGTAGACCTCTAATCATGAAAGAATGACAAAGCCAAGTGTATAAACCATCAACAATCATTCAACAGAAATTCAGGGAAATAAGGTTGGTCAGTATTTATTGTTCAGGTAATAGTTCAAGCAACTCCAACTGTGTTAAACGATTGCACGAAACAGGTATTTTTTTCTATTCCTCGACTAATATGTGGATACCGATAAAGAGGCTGTTAACGCTCTGATTTTTCCGGTTATTTTGAAAAGTGGTCATGGACTTATGGACAACCGGCGTATTCTTTGCCAATTGTTTGAGTGGAGCGTTGTCACCTCTCCGTTGTCACCTCTCCGCTGAAGTAGATGTATTTGTTAGGTTTGTAAAAAACTTACATGTTCACCTGATGGAAACTCGGAAGGAATTCGAATGAGCCATATAGTTGTAGTCATACTGCTGTATTTCGTATTGTGAATTATTGTTGTTCGTGTTTTGTTATGTTTTTTTTTCATGTAAAGTTATAATTCATGTACCTGAGTGTGCCATTTTATAAGAAATTCTATTAAATGCGAAATACGTAAACTTATCGTTTCCTGTTATTATTGTCTCGTGGTTACCAGGCCTATTGCATTGTGAATACTGCCTACACATTAGGAAATAGGCCATCAGATTTGTGCGTACAAATATTAGCAACCGTGATTGCATATTTGCCTTAGTATATCGGTCATGTCAAATAGCAAATATTTGGATGAAATTAGTACTGGCTTTTGACGATTACCGCCAGAGGGCACCCGCATCAGTGAACCGAATGGCAAGGTGTTACGTTCCTGAGCGTGGCTATGTAAATAGAAACTAGTTAGCGTCACTAAAACTAAATGATCACGATAAGAATAATTAATTCATCCCTTAAAAAATGACAGGTTATATTAGAAGGTTAAATTGATTTTAAGCTAGATTAGAACTGGCAAATCAAGTTTTTTTTCTCTTAATCCAGCATTCAGTTTTCAGACAGGTTGTAGCTACGAGTGGAGCTAAGTATAACGCATGGCTTTGGGTTACGATAAGCTAACCAGTCGGATTGAATTTGCGTCCGTGGTTGAATATCTTGTAACGATCTGAAAACAGTTTCAATCGAACGCAGAATAATCCTTCAACTTCAAATACTGCCTACGCACGTGTACTTCGTCATTTTTTCAAAAGTATTGTGATGTGAAGTCCGGTGGTTGTCACCTGATACAGCCACAAGGTAAGCAAGGTAAATCACTGCAAGGTGCTCGTAGCTGTTACACAGTCACCCTCTATAAAGTTTCCCCTACATCAGAATTGGTTTGACGTGGCTTACGACCTAGTTGTCGTTTTTAATAGCTGTTTGACAACGGGGTAATTCTTCCTTCCGAAACGTTTTGTTTGTAGTTTGTAGCACTTGCTGAATTTTAAATATTTAACTTTTTTCATTATCACTTGCACCCAATCACGAAGCAGGTTATGTTCAACTTCTGGTAGCTCATTTAGTCCCCAATAAGAAATGACCACGAATTTCTTTCTGATTTGTATTCCTTGATGGCTGTCTGGTCATTGAACGATTGCACCAAGACCTACTAAGGTATCTACGAAAAATTCCACATTTGTCGAAATAGCTATTGTGTGCGCAGCGCATCTTGAGTCCTGCAGATATTTTATGAGCGGCTACGTCTTCCTGGAGGGAGCGGCTTTAATCAACGGCCGCCATTGTTTTTGTAACCATCTTGGATATCAACAAGGCACTCTGCTACCAAAAATATACAATCGATTATCTGTGTTCGTTGTTCGAACTCAAGATAGGCCGCGGACACTGTAAGTGCAAGCCAGTCCAGACCGTAGGGGAACCCTGAAGGGAGAGTTGAGATAATGGGCTCGACTTAAAGGGTACAGGAGGTGGTAAACAGCCAGCACGGGCGTTAGCCAGAGGCTGTTTACCACTCCTCCTGGTCCTCATTTCCCAGTACCATGGTTTTTCGAATAGCGCAGATCGAAAAACCATGCCAGTACGTAATAGACAGAAATACTGAGTTGCTAGCCCTGCACAATAGTGATAACACGAAAAAAAAAAAGAAAAAAGACAAATTACTAGAATGCTGTTGCTACAAAACTCGAGGTTCGATTCACCTTTTACAATTGTTCAAAGGCTAATTTTGGTTATTAAAACTCAAGAAAATCTGCTCAAGTGTTTACTTTCAAGGTTGTTTTGTTTTAATTTGGTAACTGTTACGGAACCGAGAAAGCCATAGCTGCACTGGAAACATATTTGAAGATGCATGACAAAAATTCAAAACAATTCTTATGACAGTCAAATTTGAAGAGTCTATTGACCTTTAAAATGGCTCACAAATATTTGTTGTACTCGTTATAATCTTGGGCTTTAGGAGGAGAAAGAAAGCAGGGACACTAACCCCATCTGCAGGAATATAAGAAACTAGCTGTACCCCCGGCGTAACATACGCCGGTTCCCCGCATACCTGAGCGAAATACTGTAGTGGGTAGTATGGAATGAAAAGGGTGCCGACTGCTCCCTGCTTCCTCCTCCGAACTCCCCTGCGGCCTACCCAGTTGTATGGTCTGATTTTCCCCCATGTCCCCCCCCCCCCCCGAACCCCTTTCTCGTCCCGCACCGCCTCCCCCCTCACCGACCTGGATTCCTATTCTATTGAGTGGAACACCCGTTTGTTTAACATTGTCGGGCGCTCGCCCTCTTTCATTATAGTGCATAATGATGAATTTGCTTGCCCAACCTAAGCGTATTATATATATAGATAGTTGAGCTTGGAAAACATAATACGATTCTTCGCCGATGAAGCTACGAGCTCATCTGGTGTTTATTTCACAACCTAGACACCGTTGCCAGATAAACACTTCTCTTTCTAGTACTAACTACTATCTAGTATTAAGACCTGTATTCTAACTGAACGATAAGGGCAGTTACTTTAAAAATATCATTAAAAAGTGTTAAAGGTCAAATGAGATATTGGTGACCGGGCAACACATTGCGAACCAACTTTTGAAGTCCGCCTTTTGACAAATCGATGAGAGAATGATTTATAATTGCCCCCCCCCTCTATTTCCTCCCAAGCGCCCGCGTTCCTTGTAGATTTAATATTTCGGCAGGAGAGCAAATCTCATTTTGAATGTTGTCGTTTGCCGAAGGCGAGAAACGGAACGGAGTGAAAGAGAAACGCCAGCTGTGTAGATGAGATTAATCGGGACACCCAACTCAGCCACCAGGTGATGCCTTAATGACCGGTTCAATAATTATTAGCCTAATAAGGCCGAACTGTCGTTTTCCGAACAGCGCCAGAGAGGATGATTTCGAAACTGAAGTGGGGAGGAAAAAAGTATTCTCATTTGCGGAAAATGTTCCTACCTCTCTTTCTCCTCGGCTGCGGTAGAACCCGAAATGTGGACACTTTCTAACTGAAATTCGGGATTTTAAGCGAAAATGGCGTAAACGAAAGCATGACGACCATTTGCTTTTATGCTGTAAACTTTGTTAACTACGTTGCATTAGCAGCTAAACTAGAGATAAACTTGATAAACTAGCTGCTAAACTAGAGATAGGAGCTGCACATCATAAGAACTGCTTACATTTCTGCTCGTAAGTCTTCTAAGACTGATTGAGTCCTGTCTTTGAAATAATAATGCTAGTTAAATTTAATGCGGACGAACATAAACTTGTACAAAATGATAACAACATGGCTTCCTTCTGTATCGCTTCTTGCTCCCAGAATGCATCGCGTTACAGCTGAATGGGAGGTGGCGCCTGCTGGCGGACAATAAGTATCTTATTGGAGGCTGTGGTGTCGATGACCTCTGATCATACGATGGCAGTTCCTCAGTCATAGATACCACAGTACATTACTTTATTTCCGGCCTAAAACGCAGGAAACGTCAACTAAAATCATCTCGTTACAATTAGTATAATAGCGAATTTGCCAAAAGTGTCAAAAGTCTGTCAACAGATGTCGCTTGAAAAAAAAAACAAACGAATCACACACGGAATCTAACCAACGAATCTTAGACGGAAAAAAATCTAAGTAATTACAATTTTTTAGGTAGGAATTTCTTCTGTGAACTGGTGACCTTCATGCACCAAAGCTCGAATGGAGAGAATACAGCCAAAGCTTTAGTACAAATTCATATCTTTCCATGTACACGCTTAGAAACAGTGAAAAGAAAACCTGAAAATATTTCAGGTAGAAATTTCATTTCGAACGCGTGAACTTCATCCACGAAAAGAGCTACTCGTTGTCACGAAATTTTATCAAATTTGAACAAAATTGTGAACATTATTGTTTCCCAAACAGAAAAACATTTTTTTCCCACAGACACACAAAATACAACTCCAATGGTCATCGTGGCTGAGTTGTGAGAGAGCTTAGCCTGGTTGCTGGAGGTTTGCGGATCTGGTCGAACCCCTGGAAAGGGGATCTTGGTAAAGTCCCTGCCAGGACTGCCGGCCAGGGTAGCGTGAGAGGCTACCATGCTCCTTCAGCAGCTATGGGAACTATTCTGGCGGATTCTGGACAATCTTTCGGCCCCTACGATGATCGGAGGTTCCCCGGATCGAGTCCCTGGGTTGGCACCTCCCTTTACCAGATATTTCTTCTCCTCTAATAAAAGTCTGGTAATGTTCAAAATTGAGTCGGTTCAGCCATACAAGCATTAAGTTGCTTCGGCTGACTTAAGGCTCAAAGAAATTAATAAAAAAAAAAAATCAAGTAGTAGGACATCGATTCACATTAAAGAAAACAGCCCTTCCTGTAGTGTGCGAGGTCTGAAGGTAAAGGTTTACCCCTTGAAATAGGACCCAACATTTTCACGATCTTCAACGTCTTTTATACACCAGTGTTTGGATTGGTCTCCTAATTCTTGTATCTTGGTGCAGTGTAATTTTGCCTAATTACTCTTGTCCAAAATATCTTTCTCCATCTTTCACTTGCCTATATGTGCCTACTTAGAGCTATTTACCTTAATTAGAGTGGCTAGTGCAGCAGTTTAAAGATCTAACTTGTGGTCAATAGACACCAAATGCACATCACAACACGGATAAACTGCCGCAACTTAGCTCCCTAATTACAATAAAGCAATCCAGTTATCCTAGATGGAAAATATACTTGTCCACCTGAAATCTAAATACATGTAAATTAAAACTGCTACCGCATCACTTTAAAGATGTAACTTAACGGTGAATTGAAGAAAAAAGCAGTGCTACATCACATGTCGAGAAACAGTCACAACTTGGCTCTTAATTACGAACACACCACACTACACTACAGATTTGTCCTGGTATTTGCTAGATACTAACCATTGCAAACAAACTCACTTTTTTATGGAATAATTCAAATTTTCCTCTGCTTAATAACTTTATTTTAAAATTATGAAAAACACTTGAGTTTTGCCACCATTTTGGCCACTATTTTGGATATCTCATCGTGTGGAGTGCAGGCAATTATTTAGAGCATTTTCTTTTATTCGGCACACCTTAAAACCTAGCAGTCGACACCAAACTTACATACTTGAGTACGATTTTGAGTTTTTCTATTGTATAGCGGCCATTTTAAAAATAAAATGGCCGCCGTGTTGGTTTTTGAACAGGTTTTAGGTGGTACCCCTTCCTAAAGGTTTATCATAGTATGGACATAAAGTATACCAGAGATGGAGTTTTCCTCAGAAAGTGAAGTTTATTTGCTTGCCCATAGGACTATCGGGCTCCAATATTTCCTCATGTTACTCTCATCTTCCTGCGTCCGAAGCGGCAGTCGGGGAGGAATTGCAAAAGAAAGGCGGGGGAGGTAATGTTCCCCCTTACAAAAACTAGCTCTCTTTGATGCTCAGCAGCGATATTTGAGTAAGATTAATAAAGTTCCTTGAAAAAATTATATTAGTCTTCGAAAAATTGGTCCTTGAAAAATTACATTAGTTTTGGAAAAAGACATTAAAGTATGTGGTCTTGTGTGAATCGTAAGGGAAGAAATGGTTGTTGGCAGGAGCATATACAGAATTCTAGTAAGCAAGAGGAGGGCTGAACACTATTAAGGTTCTGTGCCCCTATGTGTTGGATTCAGCGCCCATTTTTAACATTTTCCACACCCGTCCCATGTCCTGCACGTTTGGCGATGCCAACGGGGCCTTTGAGTCCCTGGCAGGTCTAACCTTTGTGGTAAGGCATTCGTGTCCCCAAACCTCTTACCATCATCCATTCCTTAGCCGTATATTGTACACTGTATTTACATGTAATTGCGGCTGGTTGTCAGTGACTCCCCAGTCCTTGCCAGACCCATTGATTTCGCAACAAATATTATTATTATTCTGGCTAATTTTTGCACGACAAAAAACATCTACCTTATGAGGAATTAAAAACAGACACGGTTTTCTGTGGTGATAGCTTAATTGTCAAGCACTATAGGCTCAACATTATTTTGCCACAAAGCTCAAATTTTACCAAATTTTCACACACACACACGCACACAACCAATTCTTCAGAGACTGCTAACAAGCTCAAAATATACTGGTGAATTAAATATATAAACACAAATTGCTGTTAAATTATATTAAGAAAACGGGAAAATCCGAGTTACGTCACTCTGACGAAACGGACGTGCATAAAGGTGGCTTACTGTACTACGTATTTCTAATGTATGATTTTTGCTTTTTGGCTTGTTTTGGCTTGTTTGGCTAGAGTGGTGAATGAATGGATCCAGTAACTAGTCCCGAGTCAAAATACACTCAAATTGTGATGTGCTAAGGGAATGGACGATAGGTTTCGAGTCAAGCCCAATTCTTATTCACTCCTTACTGCATTGCTAGGGGACTATGCGCATAGCATCACATATTAGACATCAGCTTCAAGTTTTCCCCTCGAACCGACCGTGGGTTTAACTCCAGAGAGACAGCTTGCAGGCTGCCACTCCAACACCAACTAAAGATTCGTCCCAAGCAGGCCTGTTTTTATACCTGCAAGCGAGGGGAAATCCCCGAAAGGATTTACTTCACGTGACTGGATAACAGTTGCGAGTCGGTTACAACTGGCAATCTGCCAACTTCTGCGGTTATTGGGAGAGTGCACAAGCAGTACATTTAACTGCAAGGCGCACCGTGCAGTGGCACATTATAATACAGTTACGTCCCGTTTCGCCAAATAGAAAGCAGATTAACAGCTTTTGCCTCAGGGGCCAGTTCCGTTTCGCCAAATTCCGTTTCGCCAAATATCGTTCACGAAATTTTAGGCACACGAAACATTTAAAACATTTAAACACGAACATTTATAACATGATAATGGTCAGACATTTTCCGACAAACACTCCTTTTGCAGAATACCATTTTTGCAAAATAATTTGTTTCAAATTACGTGCCTCGCTCGTGCTGCCGCGCTCGCTGCGGCTAAACACATAGCATCAGAAACCACAACTAATCAAAAAATAGTAAGACAGAGACAAGCATGCCGCTTTAACTTTTGCAATGTTAAATTTTTGAAGAATATTTTGATTCTGAGAAACGGGATTCTGCAAAACGGGAATTCCCGTTTGGAAAAGGTTAACCATCACGTGTATAACTAACTATTCTTAAAAGAGAACCTTGGAGTTGACGTAGTGACGCCCAAGCATTCTAAAGTTATATTTAAAGCGCACGTTTTTCCGTCTGTATTGCCAGTTTTAAAAACGCTAATAAATCAGTTGGTCTTATTCTACCACTGCTTGTCTCTGTTAAATGTTTGCCTTTTAAAGCCCCATTACATAGAAATAAGGTATTAAATTTCGTGTACGTAAAATTTTGTCAAATTCGTTTTGGCGAAACGAGATTTGGCGAAACGGGACTGGCCCCTGAGGGCAAAACTGTTAATATGCTTTTTTGGGGGGCGAAACGGGATTTGGCACAACGGGAGTTCAGCTTTAATGCACCTGTAGAGCGTGTTACCGAGTTTCTGACTAGTGGCAAGCATAATCACGTTTGAACTAAAGGGAACTATTTACTGTATTCATTTGTCGTGGACGGTCGAATCCAGGTCGTGAAGAGAAGGAGCCTCGTTTGCAGAAATCTGTTGAGAATTGCTGGGGAAAATAGATGCAGTTAGTTGGGTAAGTAAAGAGTAAATCGAACCATAAACCGAAAACGAACCAGACAATCTACACAAAGGCTGGCCTTCTGAGAAAAAAAGCTAAACTAATGCGATAAAGAAAAGAAAGATAACTGCCGCAGCTGGGAGTCGTAGGTCCGCTCCCAGCCGCGGCAGTTATCTTTCTTTTCTTTCTCGCATTAGTTTAGCTTTTTTAGTTTACCGCATTAGTTTACCGGGGTGGACCCTGACTATAAGCTCCTTCTGAGCTTAGTATCTGTACCAACGTTCTCAATGGTGACTGAGCGCTCACAAACACTGTCGCGTCCTTTCTACGGAAAGGTGGACGCAGCAGTCCCCAGCAGGTTAATCAGCTTGGACCGACGCCCCAAGATGGTCAACAATGTCAAGACGTCGCAAGACTTTAATCTTAAGTAGATTTCACGGCACACATCTAAACTAAACATATGTAACAATCGAATTTGCCAATTAGCACCAATAATGTCAACAATAATAACCATCCACGCGGCAAACTATATATAACCATGGGTTGAGCATATTTTAGAACCTGGTAACTTTCCTTTTCGTTCAACTTGCGAGAGGTCCCCGGTTTCGGCCTTACTAGTTTGAAATTATAATCCGATTTCATTCCAAACGTCAATTGGAAGGATCAGCCTTCCTGTTCATCAAAGTCAGGCAAGATATTAAATATTGAAGGAAGTGAACGATGAACTGGCTGTCATTCCATCTTTTGAATACATCCAACTTAAAGAGGAATGATGAGGTTGAACTTCCTTGCGTCTGCTGATAGGATATATAGGATACAGTACATTCCACTTATATACAAGGCATGTAGGCTAATTATTAATAACTAGGGGCCGGTCACATTTCCCGGGACACATTTCACGTAGAGTGGAAGAGTGCATTTTCAATGCGGGCGCGAGGAGGGGAGAAGTGGTTTTCCTTTAGGCTTTCCTTTTCCTTTTAGCCGGTCTCCGATATTATTATAAAGATAATACGTTTATTTTCATGAAGGTTGCTACATGTTGGAAATCGTCACGAGGCATGCAAGATTCCTACTTCATAGCAACGAACCGGGCAGAAAGCACAAAATGACAAAATCGTTTGCAATAGGGAAAACACAACAAAATAAGCAAAAAGAACACTAGAAAAAATAGTATTGATAATAATAATAAAACATCTTAAGATGTTACAAAACTTGATTTGTATGAGCTCATGGACTATTTTCTTACGAAATAAAAAAAAAATTCGACAGTTTAAATTACCAGAAATTGACTTTGGTAAATCATTCGATTCCACACACTGGGGTAGTGTATGAGAGTTTCCCGTAGTTAATTCTACATTTACGAGGAACAATTTTGTCGTTGTTGCGGGTATTGTGAGTATCAATATCACAATACCTTGTGTTGTTACTTACACCATAGAGGGATTGTTCCCAACATTTTTCTTTTTAAAGATTTGTGCATGTACATACACACAGCATACTTAAAAACATTGTCAAGACTTAGAAGATTTAGTGTTTCAAACAAGGGCAGATTTTGTTCCCTGCACGGCGCTTTAGCAATAATTTGAACCGACTTTTTTTTATAATTTTGATTTTTAATTTTTTTAATTTTAATATCCTTAAAGTTACCAACTCGTACCAAGGGGCGTCCACGCGCTTAGAGAAAGCCCAGTTTTAAAGGGCAATTACATCCATTTTGACATGCATGTTTGACTATTGTATCACTTACACAGTAACTAAACACAAGAATTGCGGTAAGAATACGTTACTTACGTCCGATATAACAATTTAATTACTGCATCACCAAAACACGACGCGGAGGTCGCCATTGTTTTGCTGGAATTAATGCCGACAGACGGATCTCTTCGATTTCGACTCGCAGCCGATTGGGACAGTTGTATTGACTGTGAGGAGCTCAAGCGTCTGACGGCCTTAGCTGGCCACTACACTGC
>JAHWFP010099494.1:0-24320 GCA_023313725.1 Lithobius niger | reverse complement strand
GACCGTCAACTGCACTGTTTTACAGTTTAGCTGCAATTCTAAAAGTAACACGAATTAATAAACAAAAACGGAACGTTAAATGTTTAGAGTAAGGGTCTAAAAGTCAAAACCTAGAAGGAACACGGACAAGCTTTGACAGTAAGGGCCTAGGTGTAAAATTTTGTAAGAGGCTGGTAAGCATTAGACTCTTACTACCCAGTGGTCAGAAATAAATACATTTTAACGAAAAACTGGAAATTCTCCTACAATGGCCCATGTGATGATCCAATGGTTGGTATACGTTTGCTGCTTTGGTTTATGTTGAAAATTATTTGTCCATTTAGTAACATAGCAGGGTATACGCAGCAGAGAGCATTACTGGTTATCCTCTACCGTAAATCTACGAAATATAATCAAAAATTCTAAAGCATCAAAAGACAAAATGCGAAACTTCACAAGAAAATTTTGTTCTTAAAGTTCCATAACAATATTCTAAGAACAAAGAAACCTGCTACAACCGTTCATGCACATTCTGCCCGAATAGAGTAGAACTAAGCTAACCACCGGGTAGTAAGGGTCTAATGCTTACCAGCCTCTTACAAAATTTTACACCTAGACCCTTACTGTCAAAGCTTGTCCGTGTTCCTTCTAGGTTTTGACTTTAAGACCCTTACTCTAAACATTTAACGTTCCGTTTTTGTTTATTAATTATAATACGGAGCAGGTGGCCAATTCACCGGCCACGCCATTCCGTCGTATAATCAAGTACCCAACCCTGTAGTGACATCTGTTGATGGGATTCGTCTTCAAATTCGGGTTGGGACACTTTTCCAACGTCTTGGAACAGATGGCACCACTTTCCAAACCTGCCATGTTGCCGTCTATTGACGGCCAAAGTTTTTACCGCGTGACTGTGCCATTATCGGCATTTGAACTAAAAAAAAAAAAACCCGTGTCTACTAAACCAGACAACTTTAAACCAAACGACGATTGGTTCTTAATTTCAAAGTCCCCGATGGGGCTCGAATTATTGGCAGCCTGATACGATGGCAACGTTTTCGGGGAGGGGGAGGCGGGCAAGCATGTATGGGGGTAGGGGGCAGGAGTATGGGGATTGGGAGTTAAAAGTAATTGTGGGGGAGAGGGCATATCTGGGAGCCATTCACATGTTCGGTCTTGGGTGACTAAAAATGACTACCATGCGATATACGAATCTGCGGTATCTCCGGAACGAATATATCACTCTTATCCTGCGACCTATTGTTGGAAATATAATTTAGTTTGCCAAAAGAACTACAAGGGCAATGTATGCCTAAGTCTGTTTTGTTTAATTTGAAGGAAAACATAATATACACATAATTATTGCGACATTTTATGTGTAATTAAAGTTGGTTTTATTCTGCGTTTTGTTACCTATAATGTATTCACTTGTGCTGCAATTGATAATATAGATCATAACACAGCCTTCAGTACACCGGCGAACTCATTCTGTTGAAACGGTATGTCTCATCTTTCACCCACCAGAAGGTATGTCTGTGGCAAACAGCCTCAACCTAGGACAATCGAAGAATAAAGCAGAATAGGCTTGCCCGAGTCCTCTACAAGTCTTCCTCGCATGCGACTAAATGTTTATGTGATGCACCGTTACCAATGGTAAATTACACTAGCGAAGAAAAAAATCATTGATGCACCCGTGGCAATGATGGATTGTTCAGAAACCACCAGAAGCAAGTCTGACCACGAAGGTAAAGTGTTATCTTGGGTAGCCTTCCATTTCCGTCAAAACATCCATGAAGGTTTCAAAGGTAAATGCACATAAATTCTGTTCCCACTACCAGGATATGTGAATTCCTCATCCATGGTTCGCCGTGCCATGAACATTATAATAAGTTTTCTAAGAAGATTAATACATCACAGACACCAGTTTACGGCCGATCAACCATCACAAAGCTGCTCATAGAAATGGCTGTAATTTCAATGATTGGTTGTGAGTTAGCAGGTTGTAGCTAGAAAGAAAACTTTGTTCAAGCCTGTGTTGCAACACCTGGAAGGGCAGACTGCATTCTGAAGTCATCGCATGTAAAACAAAATAGGTATACGCACACAAGGTTAGCATCGCAAGCCTTCATAATCTGCAGAATGAGATCATCAGAATCAGGGTGATGACATGACAGTTCAGACAGTCGTTTAAGGGGAGGTAACAAGAATCGGCTGAATTGATATTCTGGGATGGATGACAACTGCTGGGGTAACGTAGCCTTACATACTTGCAAATGTACTAAGAGAGGTACGAGATGTTATATTACACAATGACTCAAATGCCACTGCTCAAGTGACGCACTGTGAATAATACGACACTGCTTAATAATTTACCGTTTCCAAAAGAATCACATATAAAGGGGCAATAATTACATTGCACATTATGTTTTCCTTCACATTAAACAAAAACTAAAATATTTACGGGTAAAATATTTACGGTTCAGGCATTTCTTTTAGAAGATTAAATTACTTGTCCAACGATAGGTCGCATGATGAGATTGATCAATTCGTTCTGGAGATCACGAGACTTAGCATATTGGATGGTCGCCATTTTGAGGACGTCATAATGTTCTTTCCTTCAAATACAGCGGAAACTAATAGATTTACGGCGTACATTGTTCCGGCATTTCTTTTAGCAAATTAAATTACCTTTCCAACGATAGATCGCATTAAAGGATTGATCGGTTAGTTCCGGAGATAATTGAGAATTAGTATATCGCACAGTAGTCATATTATGTTTTTCTTCGAATTAAACCAAAAGTAATAGATTTATGGCATACATTGTTCAGGCATTTCTTTTAGAAAATTAAATTATATTTCCAACCGTAGGTCGCACGATAGGATTGATCAATTAGTTCCGGAAATAATAGAGATTTAGTTCATCGCATGGTGGCCACTTTGATGACGTCATCACGGTTATATGTCGTCACTTCAGGGAGTGTCTCCCGGCGAATTTGGAAACTACAACATGTGAGCAGCTTCCATGTGCAAGATGCAGCTTGTTGCCGGAACTGAAATGTTTTTGCACTAACAGCATGTGCTATCCGTCCTTGATTCTCACGGATGAAAAATGGACTGTCCGTTCGCATAAGTTGTTGCTTAGCAATGAAGCGCGTTACAAGTGAAAAGGTGGAGCGTGGCTGGTTGGAAACTACTGTTTTCTGGTAAGTATTTAACAATTTTCTTTCTTGGTAGATGGTGCGGCAATCTTGTAATAATTTCTTAGGAGAAAGAAATAATATAAAATTAAAACTTAAAACCACGAGTAAATTACATACGCAATTTCTACAACCGTAGCCTGTTTGCTCCTAATTTGTTTCAACGCGATGTTTATAGCATCTCACTTCTTCCAGTTCTACGCGAAGCCCTAGCGGTAGTTGCGGCCACTATTACTTGTGATAATGCTTTTGCCTTTGAAGCAGCGTGAAGGCAAATAATTAACACAGTTATTAGTAGCCGCAACTGTCGCTAGGGTCCCGCGTAGTACTGGAAGAAGTGAGATGCTATATAGACTTTTTGTACGCTATTACGTTGGTGAGAGTTTTCAAACTAGGACCATAAGTAAACATACAAATCGTCGGTAATTTTTTTTACTTGATCGACGTATATAGGAAAACAATGTTTTCTAGAAATCATTCTTACCTGGACGTAACTAATGACAGTCAGCATTAACAGTTTAGTCGTGTTACGGCCTTCGCGCGGCACAATGTATGCACAACCAGGGCTACAGCATTAGCCATGTTTTACGTTGTTACGCGAGCGACGAACACTATGACAGTAATGCAAAAGGCAGAACTTTCAGAAGCCAGAAGATCAGAAGTTTTGCAGCAAAAGGTCTAATTAAAAATCGTAATTTAGGGGCTTGTTTGGAGCAGTGAAGTGTACCGAGAGTGATAACTAGATGGACACACGTGATAACGTTTCAGCAGTGGACAGCACCAACCGGTCATTATTTATGGAGGTGTAAACGCTGACCGCCGAAAAACCTTCGTTTTGCGAAACGAAGAAATTTTTTTTTCTTGAGCGCACCCAAACGCCAAAAAGACCTCGGTCTTTAACCCTCAGCCAAATCTTTAATAGTGGACTAAAACGGCCCATCTTAGAACCATTTAATAGCCTGACACTATAGCTAACTCTTCGGGAAGCCCGATCTCAAGATTTCCATACAGAACTTTCACAATCGCCATTTGAAAACAACTCCAAAACTACCGCATCGCTCCTTCATCATGGCCGCCATTATTGAACCACTTGTATCTTGTATTTTATTTTTTACTCACTATTATTTTAAGGTAAAAAGCCCAAAGGCCCTAGCTTAGTTGTGATTCAGGAGGGGCTTCCATTTATGGTACTTAACCTCACATACATGTGGATACAGACAACATTTGAAGTGTGATATTTTTTATTATGTTGAACAGCTGCAACTTCTATGAAAAATTTCCACAACGATCGTTACCTGTCTTTTAACTTTAAAGTTAAGCATCCAAATTAACTTAATTCGTTATAGCATTCAGTAAGCTAGGTTATTTAACCAATTATTATACTTTATTAATATTATTTTGCCCCCAGAACGCTACCATTAGTCCGAACCAGTTCGACATCGGCAATCCCTGGACACGAATTTTTTGTGTAAATATTTTTTCTCTGAATCTCTACCAAAACCCGACTGGACCCATCCGAATGTTTGTACTAGCTTGCCCTTCAATTAAAAACAGTATATTTTAAAAAGATTTGTTCCCAAAGCCAACCCAAAGTTAGTCTGTGCAATGAAACTCAGTCCCCCCCCCCCCAACCTAGTTTTGGTGTGTAACACTGCAGTTTCGTTAAAGCTTATTTAATTTAATAGTAATGCTTTATGCATTACCCAAACCAAAGTATTAAGCTTTAACCAGAGCCTATTCACGATGTGCTTATGTAAATAAACAATCCATAGTCCATTTCCCAATGTAAAGGCCTATCACAAAGTTCAAGAGTTGAAAACTCAAATTGGCTGATCTCTAACCATTCCCTACTCCTTCAAACGGCTCTGCACCCAGTCCCTTTGTTCAACCGATTTCTCCCACTTTCCATTGTTCTCCTGGCCCTCAGCCAATCCGACCCCCGCAGCTCCCCTGCCCGTCCGCGCGAACTTCCGGTCCCTAGCATAAAAACCCCCCAGCTCAAAGCATGCACAGCACAGCTCTGAGCACGGCTCAGGTGACAGCACAGCTCATAGATCTCTCAAGCTAGAAGTGTCACGCCTGGTCGGGAGTGGAGATGTCACGTCCGTGGTTGCCATGCCGGGCAGAATGGTAGTGGTTGTAAGTAACTAGTTTGACTTTAGAAGTTTATGTTTAGGACCCCCCAATTCTAAATTTATAGTCTAAATTAAATTAACCTCTAGCTTGGAGTCTTTATGGTTGGTAAGCCTAAACGGCATTGCTGGTCTGTACCTCCATAATGTTAGAGTAGGCATCTCTTTCTAAAAAGCCAGGTTCATTCTTTGTTCATTTTTAAATGTAAACAAAGGGACGGTTTGATCCTCGTGGATTCAGGGAAACAAAACTGTTGGACGATTTGAAAAATAGTTGTCAAATATAGTTGTAACTTAGCGGACGCGGTTCAGCTTGCTGGGTATTCCTGGATTGCAGGGTCGGACTGAGTAGGAAAGGGCGCCTGTGCCATCTGAGGAGTTGAATGGGCGCCAGATTTGTTTTGTCAGACACCTGTTTTGCGAGTACACTTTAAATGAATTTTTTTTTGGGGGGGGGGGGGTCAACACCTCCTCGTCATGAGAAAAAGTATTGGTTGTACCATCATATTGTTAATTGTTGGTGAAAAATTTTAAATGGTGGAATAAAACCAAAAACTCAATGGATGTAGCGCTTATTTTTATATTTTTATTTCTTCCCCCATTCCTCTCCCTATTCCTGTAATATTGTAACAAGGTGTGCATCTTGATAAGATGCCCTCCCCAGCTCCATCAGGGATAAAAGCTGCAACTTCGGACCATTTTAAATCAAAAAATTTTTCCAAATTTAAAGTGGCATTATCACCGATTGAAAGTCAACAAAATCTGGCAATATCTAGCGCTATCCAGCACTTGCTTGAAATTGCATAAACGAAGGAATGAACAACGCCATTTCTTTTAATGAAACAAACAAGCCACGAGCCTCCTTAAGTATTGAATGAAAATTTGGTACATCCTCGTGCACCTGAGAACAAGCTGTAAAGGTTAACAATACCACTGCCGCTAGATGGCGCCAGTATTTTCGTACGATTTTCAGTCGGTGATAGTGCCACTTTTAAACAATAAGATATGAATAAACTAAAAAAAATTTCAGTTGTATTTTGCCTTCATTATTTTATTTACTAAGTAATTATAAAGCCCATTAGCAGTTGCTACGTAACAAATATTTTATCCTTCCCCCCACCCCTCCCCCTCATAATAACAGTTCAATTCGTAACGCCGCCAAGACCTCCCCAATCCTTTCCTACAATGTTGCATGCCTTATGGACGCTCCCTTTCAATATTGTAATCTTGCACATTGTCTTTATATCCAAAGTAAAATCAGTGTTGTAACATTTTTTTTTTGTTTTTGTAAAATACTTACTTTCTGTACATACTAATACAGAACGATTTTTATTATTTTTTACCTTGCATGTTTGCCACACTGTATTTTTGTTTTCTAAATATTATTTAGTGCCTCCTTGTTCCTTGTATATGCACTGGGCCCTATTTCGTCCCTCCTTGTTCCACTCATTAGCAGATTGGACTCGCCCAGTCAACCCACTTTACACGCATGGCAACGCTTTGCAATCGCATTTTTAAAAGAATCGTCGCTGAGAAAAATGAATTTGGTCTTGCAGTATAGCAGAGTTTAGAAAAGCATTGTAATAATTTGAAAAGCAAAACTAGTTTGGAAATATTTCGTACGCCTAATAAGTGTGTTCCCTGTTCGTCCGAGTTCCTGCGTTGATTGGCTGATAAGGGGCGCAAGAAGTACACAATATTGCTGAAAAACGTTGTTAAGTGTAATTTTTTTTTTTTTTGGCGAACGCAATTAAAAACTGTCAGTAGAGACCTGCATACCTTTATAACGCTTTTATTTTATTCTATTAAAGCAAGAAACGTACAGTAATTTTTTTTTTTCACCCTTTTCAATTGGAAACATTATCGGTTTTAAAAAAATAGGATGAGCTCGAAAAGTGATTAACAAATTATCGGTTTTCGTGTAACCGACAGTAATAAAAAACGGTTACTATCTTAAACACCGTCACTTGCCACCACTAAAAATTAACGTAACTGCATTATTGTCACGTTCGTGTTAAAAAAAAGCCACGCATTTGTATCTCTACTGAATGCTGTACAGTGTACAGCCAGCACCACAGCATGTTTCGAATCGGTTTATTTGACCAAAATTGAAGTTTAGCTTACCTTGCTGGTCACTTGTTTCAGTTGCGTTCCTGGTCATGGCATCAGCTGGTGTAAAATAGAAGCGAAGTACCCCCCCCCCCCCCCCACCGCAATTTGTCAATTCTGCAAACCTTTTTTGCCGTTATTTTCGGCCACACTTTTCTTCTTCTTGGTCCCAGATACGGGAGCCATTCTAACTAAACGAAGGGTGCGTCTCGTCTGATAACTATGATCGAACAGGGAGCGCGGTCATACGATTTCCTTTTTCAGGATGCTTCTTTCTCAACCTACCTTGGGGCGAGTGTATTAGGGAGCGTTACTCATCACGGAAGTTGGGGTTAACTTGTTAAGACTGGTGAAGACGCCAAGGGAAAAAGGAAGGGTAGATTGAGAGGAGGACTTTGTGACTGAAAGGAATAGTCACATCCAGGAAGTCAACCCACAATACAACAATAATCTTTCTTAAAAATATTATCAAAAGGGCGCCAAATCAAAGGGCGCCTGTGCCCATGGCACAATGACACTATGGCCAGTCCGAGCCTACTGGATTGGAACCCAAGATAAAAATGCTTTTTCTAATCAAATTAAGAGTGTTTAAGAATCAACTTCGTTGTTCTTGTTTAAGTGAATTTTCCAAAAGTGTAAATTCTGTTTAAATTGTTTTTTTCAAACTTGTCAAAAGCAAACTAGTGAACTTAAATGTAAAAAGTGTTTATTTTTTCATTCTGATGTTTTAAAATAGAAACCAAGAGTTTTTAAACCTTAGGTTCGTTCCCTAGCAGATTAATTGTTTTTAAGTGTAAAATATTATGAAGCCCTTTTAGCTTTTATACTTCGTTTAAACAGTTAAATATTTTCCACCGTTGGTGGCAGTGAAATTACCGGTAGCATTAAGGTTAGGCCAAGTTAAGACACCGACGCTCCATCCCCTATGCCGGGACTGTAGCCCATGCTGTGTTTATTAACGTGAAAAGTCGTAATAATCACCAAAACTTGATGCTAATCAATACTCGTCAACCAATGATGTCGGGGGTGCTACAAGCACCTCAGCCATCGTAGCGTCCGCCGCTACAACTTGGTGGCAGTGGTGGGATCAACAGGTGCTGTTCCCGATAAGCGTCCCCCCCCCCCCTGCCATACTACCATGCAAAGTTTCTAGAAGGATGCAAGCCACTTCCAACTAGATGTCTGTGGTCCCGTTATAAAAGGCCACGAAGTAGATGCCAGTGATCACGTAAACACGATCACGAAGCAGAAGTCGCCCCGCCGTTAAAAACGGGCAAAACACCGCCTAGCAGCCACAACGACTGCTGGCGCCAGGAAGCAACAGCTGCCGCTTCCAGTGAGGCCCTCCTGCCATGCGAAGTCTCCCCCAAACCCGATGCTGTAGAAGAAGCAGTCCGTACAAGGAATCAAGCGCTCCGTGCAGCCAAGCAGTGGATTTTTGTGGGTGCCCACCAAGGTCCCAGTGGATTAAGACCGCCCCAGGACGTTCTAATTCAAGATTCAGTGCAAGGCTTCTGCGTGCTACGGTGGAAACCGGAAGGACTTAACTGACCATACAGCGATTGTACAAAAAAGGGTAAGTGTGCATAGGATGTGCTTAGAGGCCGCCAAACCGAGTGTTGTAGTTAAGAGCATTTATGTATTTTAGCTATTCATATACCAGAGTGCTAGGGGTCCTTGAAAGTGTATTTTTATGTGTAGACTTGCTGGATTTGGAAGAGAAGTCTTTTAAATAATTCGCTCCGTCCAAAATTAACGTAAAATTATTATCCGGCTGCATTTAATTTTGGTTTAAATATAAAAGCTTTATTTTGAAACCAGTTTAACGTTAAAAGTTTAAAATGTCTGAAAACATGGATTTAGACGAAATAATCAAGGATATCCAGTACAAGGATCTTAAGAAGGCCTGTACGAAGTTAGGCCTTACTGTAAAAGAAAGTAGGCATGAAACAGTCACAGTACTGAAAAATGCTTTTGACGATAACCGTTTAAACTTAAATAATCTTTACGACGAACTAGCAAGTGCTATTGAGAAACGTGAAGCCACTATTCTTCAGAAAAAAGAAATAGCCGCTAAAGAGCATGAACTTGCATTAAAAGCAGAGGAGCTTAAATTAAGAGCCCTTGAAGTGGCCGATGCCGATAAATGCAGGGCCCATGAATTAGCAGTAAAAGATGGCGATAACGCCCACGAGTTAAGAAGACTCAATCTACAGTTGGAATTAGCTAGGCTAAACGCTGCAAATGTAAATGTTAACCCCGCTCCAATCGGAGCTAACGGCGCTCCCCCAGCTCAACCAAATCCAGCCCCAAAGCAAGGTAAAGTTGCGGATGTTGTTCGGCTGGTAAACAAGTGGACGCCCAAGACAGAAATTAAGTTTCTTAAAAATTTTTGAAAGAATAATGGTTAATCAAAAAATTCCCAGGGATCAATGGACAACAGCTTTGTTACCGTTAATGGGAGAAGTACTAGTCAAAGTTTGCGACCAACTTTCCGACACGGAAATGCTCGATTACGAAGTAGTTAAAACTAAATTACTTGCCAGATTTGTACAGACCAAAGAGTCGTTACAGACTCAGTTACGTTCCCTCGAAAAGGACATCGAAATGCAGTACCACGACTACGCATTTGAGTTGGAAACTTTGTTTTCCAGATGGCTTGACTTAGCCAAAGTTAACAGGGATTTTGATAAACTTGTTAATTTAATCCTCTTAGAGCAATTTTACAAATCTTGCCTTAACTACCTTAGAAAGTGGATTCCCGATCAAATAAAGATGGGTACGTTGACCGAAGCAGCCCAACTGTGTGATGAGTACACCACTCGAAACAAGCAGATTGCTACAGAAACTGCCACTCGTGCAGCCAAAACACAGCCCATAGCTGCAACGTCAAACCAAGGTTCTAAACCAACTGGTCAACAACGTGGTCACAACCGTAACCACAACACGACAGCTAATCCGGCCGGATCTGTTGATGTGAACGCAGAGCACTCTGCCAGAAACGATAGTGCTAGTGTAAAAACTAACCCTAATCCAGATAGAGTTAGGCGTTGCTACGTGTGTAATTCTCCCCAACATTTTCGTAGTGATTGTCCAGAACGTAACTCTAGACTACAGCAAGCTAATGCATGTTTTCCAGTCGGGAAAAATGCTGGAGAAATCCTTAAGTCTAGCACACTAGAAGCTAACGTAGGTAAACATAAAATCAATATTTTATGCGACTCCGGAAGTTCCGTTTCGCTGGTTAGTGCCAAACTCGCTAGGAACTGGCCACGTTTAAAGCAAAAGATTAAATGTCAAACAGCTTTAACTGACGTAATCGTAGAATTGTCACAGGTTAAGTTGTGTTTAAGATTAAACAATGGTGCTAAGCTAAAAACCGTAGCTTGCATTTCGAAATCTCGTGACCCCCTCTTTGGCGTGGTGTTAGGAATTCCCGGTATTGAATTGCTAAATAAAAATCTCGAGAAAAGCGTCACGCCCCGGGATTTATCTCCCCTGCCAGCCGAGGTAGCTACCCCCCAGTCAGGGACGGCACTAGCCAACCAAAAAAGCGAGTGCCGGGCAACAACCCGATCATCCCCACGGGATTGGTCAAGGGTCAAGTAGGCGATAATGAGTTAATTGCTTCTCAGCTTACCGTTGGTCAGTCCTCAAATGCAGATGGGAGGAGCTTGCTTAACCCTTCTGCTAATAAACCCAGCCCCCCCGTCTCATAGACGCCGCCGTCTTTGTCAGCCTAGGTTAGGAACGAAAGATGCCTTAAGCACGCCTTATTTAAATAAGATGAAACGAAGTTTGTCCACTAATGATGTAAACCATAGTTTAGTCATGTCAGATAAACCAGGAATTAGCGAATTTAGCTTTCCCGAATGGCTTAAATTGCGTGAACTAACTTCCCCCAATCTAAAGGTGGAAATGAGTAAACCTGCCAATTTAAAGGTCGGCTGTAAACGTGTTCTACCCATATGCTTTGGTTTTTTTCCAGAGTTTTGTAAAGTTAAATTGCCTGAATTCAATCTAACTTAAAAATCAGTATGCCTGCAAATAAAACTTAAACATAGCTGCTCTAGTCCTTTTTTTTTGTATTAAAAGTAGGACCGATGATTTATTGTGGATTCTATGTCAGTCTTGGGTGGAAATAAATGTAATTATTATGGCTCTTGCACTGAGTAGATATTTACAGTGAAACGGAGGGTTAAAAACCTAACCTAATGGAATTTTTTTTTCTTGTTGCAAGTAAACCGAAAATCTGACAAAAGTAAATTTCCAGTGCATGTTTTCTTTTAAACAGTGAGTTGTTTGAAGCTACAACCGTGGCTCCATCTAGGAGCAACCAAATCTAAAATAGTGTACTTGCTGAATTTTAAATTTTAAAACTTCAGATTCTACTGGACAAACCTGGAAAGTATCTCGTGAGTGTTGCTGCATCAAGCCAGCAATTTTTGGTTTAAACAGTTAATTGTTAAACGTTTCTTTTCAGTACAAATTGACTGAGATTTTTAACTGCATTTTTAATTTTGTTAAATGGTTTGTTGGAAGTACGTCCATAACAGAAAGAAACTTCCAGTTAATTCCCGTTTTGGCATTCACACCTAAATTTTAAGTGCCTATGTTTTACTCTTTTTGTCACTATCAACGTCTCCCTTTGTGGGAGAATATTAACAAAGATTGTAACGACACTAATTAAATATTCATTAGGAATATTCTACGAGAGTTGCAACCTGTTCCCGGTTGGCCCTTCTTTAAGTTTGTACGAAATTTCTTTCTTCCCAAAAAAGAAATCTGTCTACCCCTGGGAGAAAAAGGATAGCCCTGTTTAGAAGGTTGTTGTGTTTTTATCCATAAACCTCCCAGTGTTGTATTACTATGTAAACAAGTTGTTTGGTAACCTTAAACCTTTCTAGTGGGAGTAGTTTAATAGTAAATAGAGCTGGTCATTTTATGCGTCCCCAACAGCATACAATTTTCTAACAACTAACGCAGTTTAGGTTTATTGTAATGCGTCTGGCGGTTTTGATCGCAGCTTTCCGGGATAATAAAAAAGCTAGACTTGAGTAGAGGCGGACCAGATATGGGGCATATTACCAGAGCAATAGATGGCCTCATTTACTTGTTATAACGAAACAAAACCCTTAACTTTGTACTTTTATTCAAAACCTAGTGTGTTTCTTGATAAATGTCTTTTGCCCCAGTTTCAAGTACTTGTACGATAGTCCTGCACCAGGCTGGGCGGACAGTAGTTAGCTAATGTCTGCAAAACAGTGTTTTAATTTGTAATTTTTATTTTTACTTAAATTTTTCTGAGCCACAAAAAAGTTAGTCCCCCAAAAATACAAAACGGCAAAGTTAATATTTTTTTAAACAGTGTGATTTATTTTGTGTCAATTTTTTGCATAACTTGGCGGTCTTGTTCTTGCATATCTTGTGTGCACTAACCCTTCCATTTTAGCTTTTATTCTGAGTTCTAAGGAACCCTGAATAAAATCCTGTGTGTGGGGGCGTGTAAACGCTGACCGCCGAAAAACCTTCGTTTTGCCAAACGAAGAAATTTTTTTTTCTTGAGCGCACCCAAACGCCAAAAAGACCTCGGTCTTTAACCCTCAGCCAAATTTTTAATAATGGACTAAAACGGCCCATCTTAGAACCATTTAATAGCCTGACACTATAGCTAACTCTTCGGGAAGCCCGATATCAAGATTTCCATACAGAACTTTCACAATCACCATTTGAAAACAGCTCCAAAACTACCGCAGCGCTCCTTCATCATGGGCGCCATTATTAAACCACTTGTATCTTGTATTTTATTTTTACTCACTGTTATTTTAGGGCAAAAAGCCCAAAGACCCTAGCTTAGTTGTGATTTAGGAGGGGCTTCCATTTATGGTACAGACAAAATTCGAAGTGTGATATTTTTTATTATGTTGAACAGCTGCAACTTCTATGAAAAATTTCCACAACGATCGTTACCTGTCTTTTAACTTTAAAGTTAAGCATCCAAATTAACTTAATGCGTTATAGCATTCACTAAGCTTGTTTATTTAGCCAATTATTATACTTTATTAATATTATTTTGCCCTCAGAACGCTACCATTAGTCCGAACAAATTCGACATCGGCAATCACCGGACACGAATTTTTTGTGTAAATATTTTTTCTCCAAATCTCTACCAAAACCCGACTGGACCCATCCGAATGTTTGTACTAGCTTGCCCTTTCATTAAAAACAGTATATCTTAAAAAGACCTGTTCCCAAAGCCAACCCAAAGTCAGTCTGTGCAATGAAACTCAGTCCCCCCCCCCCCCCAACCTAGTTGTGGTGTGTAACACTGCAGTTTCGTTAAAGCTTATTTAATTTAATAGTAATGCTTTATGCATTACCCAAACCAAAGTATTAAGCTTTAACCAGAGCCTATTCACGATGTGCTTATGTAAATAAACAATCCATAGTCCATTTCTCAATGTAAAGGCCTATCACAAAGTTCAAGAGTTGAAAACTCAAATTGGCCGATCTCTAACCATTCCCTACTCCTTCAAACGGCTCTACACCCAGTCCCTTTGTTCAACCGACTTCTCCCACTTTCCATTGTTCTCCTGGCCCTCAGCCAATCCGACACCCGCAGCTCCCCTGCCCGTCCGTGCGAACTTCCGGTCCCTAGCATAAAAACCCCCCAGCTCAAAGCATCCACAGCACAGCTCTGAGCACGGCTCAGGTGACAGCACAGTTCATAGATCTCTCAAGCTAGAAGGGTCATGCCTGGTCGGGAGTGGAGATGTCACGTCCGTGGTTGCCATGCCGGGCAGAATGGTAGTGGTTGTAAGTAACTAGTTTAACTTTAGAAGTTTATGTTTAGGACCCCCCATTCTAAATTTATAGTCTAAATTAAATTAACCTCTAGCTTGGAGTCTTTATGGTTGGTAAGCCTAAACGGCATTGCTGGTCTGTACTTCCATAATGTTAGAGTAGGCATCTCTTTCTAAAAAGCCAGGTTCATTCTTTGTTCATTTTTAAATGTAAACAAAGGGACGGTTTGATCCTCGTGGATTCAGGGAAACAAAACTGTTGGACGATTTGAAAAATAGTTGTCAAATATAGTTGTAACTTAGCGGACGCGGTTCAGCCTGCTGGGTATTCCTGGATTGGAACCCAAGTTAAAAATGCTTTTTCTAATCTAAATTAAGAGTGTTTAAGAATCAACTTCATTGTTCTTGTTTAAGTGTATTTTCCAAAAGTGTAAATTTTGTTTAAATTGTTTTTTTCAAACTTGTCAAAAGCAAACTAGTGAACTTAAATGTAAAAAGTGTTTATTTTTTTTTCATTCTGATGTTTTAAAATAAAAACCAAGAGTTTTTAAACCTCAGGTTCGTTCCCTAGCAGATTAATTGTTTTTAAGTGTATTCTATTATGTAGCCCTTTTAGCTTTTATACTTCGTTTAAACAGTTAAATATTTTCCACCGTTGGTGGCAGTGAAATTACCGGTAGCATTAAGGTTAGGCCTAGTTAGGACACCGACGCTCCATCCTCTATGCCGGGACTGTAGCCCATGCTGTGTTTATTAACGTGAAAAGTCGTAATAATCACCAAAACTTGATGCTAATCAATACTCGTCAACCAATGATGTCGGGGGCGCTACAAGCACCTCAGCCGTCGTAGCGTCCGCCGTTACAGAGGGGAGGGGAATGAAAATATTACCGCCAAATTTTCGATGATTTACCCCTTCGAGACCCTGAAAAAATAGTGACCCTCCCGTTCAATGTCCAAAAATAATGTGACCCCCCCCCCCCAATAAAAGTGCGTTTTTCGTAGCCTATTGAGACTAATGATTTTCTGTAGCCAAGATTAGAGCTGTTGCGAAATTAAGTATAAGTAGCACTCCGCACCGACAGTTACCATTAGTTGTAAGGAAAACATGTCTTCGTTTTTAACAAAAAGACATGTTGGGTTAAAAATGTTCTATAAATCATCGATGTTCCTTACACCCATCTCTTGTCGAGTTTCATACAATAAGTATGATGAACACACTGTTTGCTTGTTTGCCCCATCCATAACATAGTCAGCACCTGAAAGACAGAAGAAGCCAAGAAATCAGGTGCCAAGGCTTTTTTACAAAGTTCATTGTACAAACTATACTTACAGATTGGCACTAATAGATTCAAATCTTTGTAAACATTCCTACCATAGAGTGTCTGAGAAGCTGAGGCTTTTTAGAATTTTGACCGCTGAAAGTAACGTTTTTGAGGTTCAAAAATAACTTTTTTTTCCAGTTTGGTCAGTGTTTTTTCGTGACGTGACACGGGGCGCATCACACTTTTTGAATGATCCAAGGTCATTAGTCAGGCCTTTCAATTTAGACAAGGATGTTACTGATACATAATGTAACAACACTACTCCCTTTTTTCTCCAATTTAGTTTGAGTTTTGTCAGCCCCCTGAATCAAAGCAAAATGCATACGGTGTATGCTACTTCCCAAAAAAATAAAAAAATAAAAAATTACAGACGTGAAATTTGAAATGATATGCATGCATTACTGTTTTGACGTTTAATCCTTAACTGGCAAACTGACTTCCTGTGACTTTTTTTTTTAGTCAGTCGCGGGATTTTATCCGGCGTCCAGTTGGTTTGGAGACGACGACGTTAAGGGTAACCGCACACGAAAGTCGACAAAACATCGTTGCAAGACGAAACGTCGCATCTGGTGGAGAGAGGGCCCCCCCCCCCCGTGCCACGTAACTAGAAAGAGCTTCGCTTTGTTGTCGTGAGACGCTTTTCGTGACAACGTCGCATCCGGTGTGTGACGCTCAGCTCATTACTATGGTTTTGGAGACGTCTGCAGCATGCTGAGACAGGTTTCGACAAAATGTCCTGACGTGTGACGTTTTGTCGATTTTGGTGTGTGGCCACCCTAAGTACTGGGCTGTGCTTGCCCCTATGGTCAGGGTCCTGGAACCCCTTACATAGCTTGGGCGCGCGTTTGGACTGTTTTTCGATTGCCGAGTGAGACGTAGCTGTACGACAACGTGGCAGTTAATAAAAAGGTCAATGCTGCGTAAAGGAAAGAGTTGTTTTAATTAAGAACCATTTCTATGAGCTACTTCTGATAAACCATTTCGACTATTGTACATCCGGTAGTACTTTTTAAATGAACAAAATACGAATAAATAACTTACTTCAAAATTATGTGTAAAACGGCTTCAAATGAGAAACCATTTATTATTTTCCTTTATTGGTTTTTTTTTGGGGGGGGGGGGTGTGAAGGGAAACAGTTATCATTCGTGAAGTAAGAAAAAGTAAGAAAAATATAGCAATGTGCTTTTTTGTGTTTGAAGACATTTGTTTTGTGAAACATGGGTTAGGGGGCCATTTACGATGGCTGGGCCGGTGGGCCAAGTTGCTGCCAGTCCGCCCCTGACTGAAAATAAAATGCTTTTTTTTTCCCAGCCCTAATGAAGGACAAACAACTATCTCATAAGATTTTCATTAAGAATAGCTTGCCTAATGTATGTAAATAATAACGGCTGTGTGATTACGTGCCCGTTTCAACAAAATAGGCCCAAACTCGTTGAAAAGGAAGCTGCCACTCCTGAGAGCGACAGACGACAATTCTATTTAATTAAAAAAAGTTTCACACATTTTTGCTTAATTTTTGGTGTGAAGAAGGATAACAGATATATCATTACGTTTATGCAAAAAAAGTACTCTTTCAGCATATAAAAGTTGTCAAAATTGCTCTTAAAGTCCGTACTATGTTATGTTTTTTTTTGCGCAGTGGCTCCTCCACTCCACCGTTGCTCTCTTCCTTTCACGTCTCGCGGCTGATTGGTCGCAAGCTTTTGGGGGCGGAGCTTGACGTGCGACCTGACTACACACTTGTCCCGTCCAAACAACAAACGTTCCACATTATAAACTTGAACAAGAAACTGGACGTGAATGGTCTATTCGTGTCCAAATAAATTACAAGTCTAAAACAAATTACTAAAAACAAGAGGGAAAAAAATCTAGGAAACAAAGTATAAATTCTTGGTAAAAACATGGACGTGAAGTCTACATTAAAATTGAGCAAAAACTGGACGTAAAGTCTACATTAAAATTGAGCAAAAACTGGACGTGAATGGTCTACATTCCTGTTCAAACAAATTATTAACAGTAAAAACATGGACGTGGGTCTAATATTTTCTCGTCTAAATTTAAATTGAGTATGAAACTGAACGTTAATTGTCTATTTTCCTGTCCAAACGAATTAATAGCACTAAAAACATGGACGTGACTCTAGTATTTTCACATCTAAATTTTACACTGAATTTCCGTGAGTCGATCAATAAAAGCCTAAGAATCATTTTTATAGGGGGTTGTTTGAACTGTTGATCGCCAAACTTCCGCCCCCTCCCTCCTCCCCCACCACATTTACAAGATCCTGGAAAGGAATCTTAACTCCCCATCAATATCCAAAAATAACTCTCTCTCTCTCCCCCTCGAAATGCACCGATAATAACCATTAGTGTGATAATGTTTGTCACTTGTACAGGAATGCAGACCATCATTTCCAATTAATACATGAAAATACTAGTCATGTCTGTGTTTACAGTTGTTTTTGACAGGAATCCAGACAATTCGCGTCTAGTTTCTTGCTGATTTTTATAAGCTGGAACGAACGTTGTTTGGACGGGAAAGGTTTATTGACAGGTCGCGCCTTTAAGCTCCCCCCATAAACCTCGCGACCAATCAGCCGCGAGACGTGAAAGGAAAATAGCCACGGTGGACGTGGATGGAGCCACTGCTTTTTTTTTTATATTTATAATACATTTGCCATTTTTTCCCCAAAATTTTGCCGTATAATTTTTTTTGCGAATAATCGGGTTAAGACCTAAGTATTACGAACTGTTTTAAAAAAAAATTAAAGCCTCAACTACGTTTTTAAAGAGAGTTACATGAATTTTAATGCTGACGTGCAATCATTTCTTGCGCTACAAATAGGCCTACATTTTGTTGAGCAGAAGGAAGCTGCCAAGCAGTGCAGCCGCCCCTGAGAGAGATTAATGCACTACTGACAGGCGTGACAATTTAATTTAATTTAAAAAAAAGTATCACACGTATCTGCTTTATTTTTGGTGTGAAGAAAGATGATATATCATTACGTTTATGCAAAAAAAAAAGTACTCTTTCAGCAAATAAAGTTGGTCAAAATTGCTCTCAAAGCCAGTACTATGTTAGATTTTTTTGATTTGTAATACATTTGCCATTTCCCCTCCCCTAAATATGCCTTATATTTTTTTTCTGTGAATATTCGGGTTAAGGCCTAAGTATTACGAGCTGTTTAAAAAAAAAATGAAGCCTCTACAATGTTTTTAAAGGGAGTTACATGAATTTTAATGAAGACGTGCAATCATTTCTTGCACTGCGAAAATCTGGCTGGTTTGAACTAGCAGGTGCTCTTTTTCTGGCTGGCGTCAGAAGGGTTAACACTCCATCGCGTGTGTTTAGAATCAACTTGAGTTCACCTAGACCCAAGCCGGTGTGGTGGACTAATGTGTGCACTGCCGCTGTGAAGGATAGACATCAGTCGTACAGGAAGTGGAAGAGAAACCCGTCAACGGTTTTATGGCTGGTCTACCGAGCGACATCCTTAGGATCTGCGTTCATAATTCGTATTGAAAAGGCTCAATACGGTGCTGGGGTTTGCGAAGCAGTTACAGCAGCTGGGTCTGTCTCCTCTGCATGGCGAGCTTTGCGTCCCCAGGATAATCACAGTCTATTGTGTGGGCTTACAGTCCAGCACCAAGTGGGGAGCCGAGCACTATGGTACTTTGCGGAGAGGCGCTTGCAGATGCATTTAATGCTATGGTTGCGAGCGTGTATTCTTTGCCGAGCGATTCAGCCCCGCCAGCTTGCTTGACCAGTCTATCTTTAGATTCGGCATATGATGCGTAATTTATTGCATCGGAAATGCTTTCTGCTCTTGGTAAATGTAGAACGAGTAGTTCTGTTGGTATTGATCAGATATCATAAGGGGATCTCCAAGCTCTATCTGCAGACGGACGGCAGGCTCTGTTGAAGTTTTATCAGGGCCTATTTGATGGGGGCCCTATTCCTCCTACCTCGTGGATGTTTACAGTGCTGATTCCTGTTCAAGCATGACAGTGCATGTTCTGACCTTCGTAACTACTGCCCTATAGCATTGTTATCGTGTGTGCGCAAGGTATATGAGATGATGTTGGTGTTTCGTCTCAACTGGAACCGTGAATGCCATGGGTGGTTATCCACCAGGCAGTTTGGGTACAGGACTGGGCGCTGAGCTCAGGATGCTGTCCTGTTTCTTCTGTCTGGTGTTAGGGAGGCGTGGGCGCATGGGCTGGCTGCTGTCGCAGTTTCCCTGGATATCAGGGCAGCTTATGACACGGTCAGCATGGCGTGGGTTCAGGCTTCGCTATATCGATGGGTGTGGGCAGAAAATTGTCTGATGCCATCTTGGCTTTGCTTGGTGACAGGACTTTTGTTACAAATGTGAATGGGTCCTGGTCGACTCAGTGTGTCGCAGACAGAGGGCTGCAGCAGGGCAGCTGCCTCAGTCCTGTCTTGTTTGCCATAGCAATAAACGAGGTCCTTGTTGAACTTGAGTAAAGCAACAACATCGTCTGTTACGCAGCTGATGTTGCGCTTTGGTTCATCGCTGATGAATCGTGTAAGCTCTCTGGTCTGATTGAGGGTGTGTTGGCTGAGGTTGTTGGTAAATTGGCTGTGCAGGGTTTGGCTCTGGCTCCTGCGAAAACGGAGCTGTTAATTTTTTACAAGTTGCAGAGTGTTAGGCTCAGTGTCTGTGGGAATGGTGTTCGTATTCAAAATGTTCAGCAAGTTAAATACATTGGAGTCTGGCTGGATGGCGGCCTAGAGTGGGTTGAGCATGCGAAGGTTTTTCGGAGCAAGGTTGCTAGTCGTCTACTAATTTTAAAAGCACTTGTTCAGCACAATGGCGTACGGCGTGGCATGGTCATAGGTCCGCTCTGGACTATCATCTGCCTTTCCTTGCTGGGGCACTGAAGCATTTACGTGGTTTGCAAACAGTGGTGAATGACTGCTTAAGAGTTGTTATTGGCTATCTGGTTTCGACCCCTGTCCAAGCACTGTGGGTTGAGGCTGGACAGCCACCGCTGAATCTCCATGCTGAGGAGCATCTTGTATCACTGTGCCTGCGCAACATCAGTCGTGGGAGGTCAGACCCTGTTGCACGGATTTTGCTTGACTACCTGCAGCTTCAGGACAGGAAGCGCAGAATCTTAGGCGTAGGAGGTTTCGGCATGTCCTTGTTGGCTGCACCGGACTTAGCTCCGCTCCTAGATGTGGCCTCAGTCTGTCCACCGTGCCCGTGGCTGTGGGCTGCTGAGCTCTATAGTGTGCTGAGGCTTGTCGGATTTTCTGCGACGCCTCTTACAGGTTAGAATCAAGCACTGGGGGAATTGGAGTCTACATTCCTCGGCTCAAGCTGGTGGTCAAGCGTGCTCTAAAAGGAGTATACTCGAGCTTTGTTTGTGAACTGGCTGCTGTTTCGGTGGCCCTTGACATTGCTGCTGACTTAGAGCTGCCCATGTTCTCCATCATCACTGACTCCCGGTCATGTATCTCCTCGATTAGGGCAGCGGTCCAGTCAATGAGGTTTGATGATCCCATGGTTTTGTCTGTCTGTTGGAAACTGTGGACCGCCACTCAAAATGGAATACCAACGTTGGAGTGGGTGAAGGGCCATAGCGGTGATGAAACGGGGAATGAGTATGCGGATGCGGCTGCAAAGGAGGCTGTCTTAACTGCCCCGTGCACTGCTCACCTTGTGCAGTCAGTGCGCTCGCATAAACAGCCTCTGCATGTGCGAACACTTCGTCTGTGGGATAGGCTGTGGAGCAGTGCCACCACGGGCAGAGTTCTGCATCAGTTAGCTCCTGTATGCTCATATGATGTTGTTTTAGATAGTCTGCCCTTCTGGGCGGCGCGTATTGTTGCATGGCTACGCACGGGACACTCGCTACTCCCAGCCCACAGGTGGCGTCTTGGGTGGCATCATCAACCATCATGCAGGTGTGGTAGAGATGGAACGGTGCAACACTTTCTCCTGGAGCGTGTGTTTCATGGCGATGCGCGAGACTTGCTGAAGCGGAAGATTAGCGGTATCATGTCCTTGGAGGGTCTGCTCCGGACAAGTGAAAGGAAACATAACATTAAGTGTTGGTTAGCGGTGGCTATGTATGCGCGAGCGACTGGAGTGTGACTGTGAGCTCTCTCTTCCTCTTCTGTTTCCATGTAGCTCGATGGTAGTAGTGATAGGGGTGGTGGTAATGGGACCAGGCCATGTATGGCTTTCTTGTGTCTGCACATGTATTCGGCTACACTTATGTGGTTGTGGTTTCTTTGTGTCTTTGTATCTATGTATCATTGTACTAGGTCTTAGGGTGGGCGTGTGGCCTAGGGCCGAGGCCCCAATAAAGCAATTGGAATTGGAAAACAATTAGTGTAGTATGGTTAGCGTTAGTTAGATATAAGTAGAATAGCAATGAGCGTGTAGCTTGCAGGCTGTTTGGCTCAATAAACTCAAATCAAATCAAAACAATTCAACTCCTTTCTGGAAGTGAACATTTAGGAAATAAATGCGCCTTTCCATCGTGTCAGGATGCCAATTTCGAGGCCATTGGGGCCTCGAAATTAAGAACCAATCGTTGTTTGGTTTAAAGTTGTCTGGTTTAGTAGACACGGGTTATTTTTTTTTTTTGTATTGTGTCTCATTGTGTTTTGTCCCTTGCTTGTCTTAATAACTATCTTCCCAACAATATGCTGAAGAGGAACTCTGTGTTAGATGGAATGGTGTCAGTGTTTTGTGATTAATGGAGTAGCTTCTAACAGGCAAAACGTGTTCTCAGGAGTTCCACAAGGTTCCGTCTGTGGACCTTTTCTTTTCATTGTATATGTGAATGACTTGATGGATATTATTGGAAGTGACTAGTAGTGCCCGTGCTCATGCTGCGCACCCTCCCCCCCCCCCCCGTCTCCCTCCAGGTGTTTGGTGTTTGGTTTTAAATTTATCAAATCGAAGACCGAACATGTGAATGGCTCCCACATATGCCCTCTCTCCCACAATTACTTTAACCCCCAATCCTCACACTCCTGCCCCCTTCCGGATTCGCATACGCGCTTGCCCGCCTCCCCCTCCCCGAAAACTTCGCCCCGTGCCATTCTCCGTTTGGTGCAGCCCCGGAAATGTCGTATGCGTATGTTTGACTGAAGGCTAAAAAAAGCCCTGATAAATCCAGCATTCATTAAGCAAGTAACCCTATGTTTAAGTTAATCGTTTGAAACAATTCACCTCGGTACCATGCATGGCGAAATTGTTGCAAGCAACGATTGTTGCCGGCCACTTAAAAACAATTCAACTCCTTTCTGGAAGTGAACATTTAGGAAATAAATGCACCTTTCCATCGTGTCAGGATGCCAATTTCGAGGCCCACCCCATGTGGAGATCCTGCCTAAGGTCTTGTAAGATCTTGCAGGATCCTGCAAGACCCTGCAGGATCGTGTGCAGGATCCTGTGCAAGATCCTGCAGGATCCTGACAGTGACTTACGTGATTCTAGCAGGATTCACAGGATCCTAGCAGGATCTTGCAAGATCTTGCAGGACCCTAAAGTTTTGAAGGTTCATTCACTATCCTACCAAGATCTTACAGGGTAGAAAATCACCTGACAGTGTAGGAACTTCTCAAATTTTTATTTTCATTTTATCTACGTCTTTTTTTCTTTTCTTTTTTCTTTCTTTCCTTTTCTGATGTTCCTTTCTTGTCCCCCCCCCCCCCTTTTTCTTTTTTTTTTAAATTCGACGTGTCACACGTTGAATTAATGCGGTTGTAGCCAAAAAACGGGGGTAGGTCATTTACGTCAGTGACATCTCCTCAAAAACCAGACACATTTGTTCAATTCTGATCCGACGAAATTCAAGTATGCGGGTGGGTCACTTGCAGTGCGCAAGTACAAAAGGTGTTACGCTCAACAGAATATACATAAGACGTTTGAAGTATGATAACCTCTAAACAGGTCCTTCAGCGAAAAACCGTCGCCCGATAGTATACGATCTGTGAATGACGTCAGCCAAATGTCATCGTAAAGGTGTGCGCTCATACGACAAATTGCGACGTGTAACTGCCCATTTCGGCAAGTCAGCTCTTCAAGTTGCGGTCGGTTAGACTATGCATGGGCATCGAGATGGCTCCTCTCTTATCGCGAAGTACAATACAAACGGTACCTTCCTAAACGACCTAACGGAGCGAACCAAACCCACCACTATTGGTGACAGTTTGGCACATTCCCTGCTAATATCCGTGTTGATGCGGCTTGATTGACGTCAACATCGTCAGCGACGAATCCGTTTCGTCAAAACTGTTAGCTCGCGCATACTCAAACCTCCATCCCAGCAAACCACCTCCCTGAGATGGTTCGCAATTTGGCATTGCTCTTGCCTGGTCACATCTATTAGCCAATCCTGGTTAAATCCATTAGCTAGGTCTGGTTGCGGTGAAGTTATGACGTATCAATAAGCTGCTGAGCTCGTTGAGCTGTATTGTAGTTTAGGAAGGTACTGAACGGCTGACGCAACATCACTGCGCACGCGCGACGTCAAGTTTGGAGCCAAACTGTCTGTAACAGTGGTGCGTTCTGTTCGCTCTGTTCGGTGCTTTAGGAAGGTACTGATAGTGAGTCGTCACTTACCTTTAGCGGGAATCTGGATGGTACACCGAATTTTTACGGTGGAATCTTGACGGTACATTGAATGCCCTCGCTGCTTTCCACATGCGATATATTACAGTATTTTATTACGCTTATAGGCTATGTGGTGTTGTTTCTTATTGAACGAGTGAAAGAAGCGAATGATGTCC
>JAHWFP010099490.1:0-14710 GCA_023313725.1 Lithobius niger | reverse complement strand
TAAATCTAACAGGTGATAGAAAGCTAACCATTGTATCAGCCCATGTGGACCAGGATGAAGCACCTGCTGTGCGTGAGGACACCCCTGCAATTCTGACCAATCATGAAATGGTTAAAGATATAACATTCATGCGTGGTGCCCACCGGCACAAACGAAGAAAACCATTGACACCTAAACCTCCTAACCATCAAGAGGACAATTTTGATCCGATACCAAATGTTTCGACCCTTTGTAATTCCAAAAACTGTGAAAAAGATTTAAACTATGCATGCAAGCCACAATCCAGTCTAACTGTTGGAAATGATAGTGCCAACTGTAAACAAAGTAGTGCAACTCAGGTGCAGTATTGGTTGGAAAAATCAACTATTATTGGTGACTAACGTCCGTAACTTAAGGGGCAGCTGCCACTCAAATTCACAAACATGGACGTTCCCAGGGATGAAAGTGGAGGAGCTACAGACTAAATTACCAGAGCTCTTGAAGGCAAGTGATCGTAGCGGATCATTCGTCATATGTGCTGGGACAAACAATGTAGGGACCCTACCACCAAACCGTATTGCCATGATCCTAGCAGACTTTTCTTCATCCCTCAAGCGTGCTTGCCCCAAATCTCGTATTACCCTAATAGGACTGTTCCCAAGACTAGGGAGAGAAAATCGTGAAATTGACCTCCAAGTGATGCATACAAATTGTCTTATTAGGAAAATGTGTGTTGAGCAAGACATTTCCTTCCTATCCATGGACAGCGAAATTATTCAAGACCAAACTCTCCTAGCCAGAGACAAGATACATCTCACATCGCGTGGAAAGTCAGTGCTACAACAGAAGCTTGCCTTGTTACATGTTCCATCGGAAAACGGGGTGATGTAATTGGGAAACCACCCAGCGTTGAACCAGATTCTTTAATTACCTGCAGCACGTCTCTGCAGACATTGTCCTGTGCCATGTTCAATGCACGAAGTGTTATTCGCAATATTGGTTGTTTTCATGACTTGGTCGAGGTCGAATGTTTTGATTTTATTTTTGTTGTAGAGTCATGGCTTCATTCTGATTTTACTGACGCTATGGTTGCCGACCTAAAAAAGTATGTGGTTGTGAGACGTGATCATGGTAGTCGTGGTGGGGGATTATTAATTCTTCACCGGGTGGAGATAGCTGCTGCGTTGGTGGATGTGTCAGCACATGTCGAGGGGATGGTTTTAGCGATACCAAATTTTAATATTAGTTTTACTCTCTGTTATCTTCCTGATAGCAGATTTGAGGATGCGGTCATAAATATGTGCCACTTCATGGCCGATTCCCTGAATGAGGGTCATTCCAATGTGCTGCTGGGAGATTTTAATCTCTCCACTGTAGATTGGCATCTAAATCGTGCTATTGACCCTCATCACCGCCTTTTCCTTGAGTTGCTTGCACCACTTGGTATTTCCCAGCAGGTTGACAAACCTACTCGCGGATTAAATATACTTGATCTGATTTTCACGGATGATGATCGTCTCCTCTTTGATCTGAGTGTTGGGCCTCACTTTGGTAATAGTGACCATTGTGTGGTGACTCTTAAACTAAACCTTGCACAGTGTGGAAGCTGCTCACACGACCCAAGAAAGGTGGACCAGGCGGCTCACCATAAGCTTGACTTTCGTGCACTTAAATCTTCATTGGAAGGGTTAAATTGGGACGCCCTTATTTTTTCTGTGCATCCACAAATACAAGCTGCGTGGAAGTGTTTTTCAGATATTCTGACCAGCCACATTAATTGTTGCAAAACACTTACTCCTAATATCGACGTACGAGGTAACAATCGCCAACCAAAGTTCCTCAGTAAAATGAAACGCCAAAAACTCAAACTGTGGAAGCGTTACAAGGATAACCGCAATGAATTAACACTATTGGCCTACAACACTGCTAGGAAAGTGTACTCTAAATCAGTCGAAGCATGGAACGTTTTACGGGAGGAGAAGGTTATCCGGGGCGGCAACATCTAGACCCTTTTTAAATTCTACCGCCAGAAAACCAAGTCGTCGCGCTCCTTACCGCCTTTTAAGTCCTCAGGTGGACTCTTGGTGGACAACCTCTCGAAGGCTGAGGCATTAAGTGCTATTTTTGCATCAAATTCTATTATGGACGATGGGAATCAAAATCTAGCCTTACCCCAGAACTTCATCCTTAGTCAAAATTGTAGCATGGTGAACTTTGACAGGGCAGGTGTATTTTCTACATTGCATAAACTTAAACCAAGTTTGTCGTGCGGACCTGACGGTTTTTCCGCTTTTTTGCTCAAGCAAATATCTGCTGAAATTTGTTATCCACTCTCTAAACTTTTTAACTTGTCTTTTGAACAGGGTGATCTCCCGGAGATCTGGAAATGTGCCTACGTTGTCCCTATATTAAAAAAAGGCTCGCCCTATGACCCCCTTAATTATAGGCCGATAGCCCTCACATGCGTAATTTGCAAAGTTATGGAGGCTATCATTAGGGACTCACTTATGCAATATCTAGAAGTGTTTTCCATTTTGCGACCCGACCAATTTGGGTTTCGCCCATGTAGATCGGCATCTCACCAACTGCTTTGTATTCTAGACAGGTGGACAAGCGCGTTGGATGTTGGAGCACAGAGCGATGTTGTGTATTTTGATTTTAAAAAGGCATTCGAGTCGGTGATTCACAGAAAACTTCTCTCAAAGCTGAGTGGATGTGGCATCAGTGGTCCTCGTTTTAATTGGGTAACTGCTTTTTTGAGAAATCGTTCCCAGCAAGTAACCATTGAGTGTACGCTTTCTACTAAGGTCGGGGTACCGTGTGGAGTCCCACAGGGCTCGGTGCTTGGGCCTCTTCTGTTTTTGATATATGTAAATGATTTGACCTTGACCTTTTCATCACCATATGGAGTTAAATTTGCGGATGACATAAAAATTGGGACTGAATTGTTGGCAGCCGGACCCTCACCTGCACTCGGGGAGGAGATTGAAAATGTCCTTCTTTGGTCCAAAAATTGGCAGTTACCGTTATCTAACTTGAAATGCCAATCCTTCCATATTGGACCCGACTCCCCTGACTATCATTATCTACTTGGGGGCGAAACTCTCCCAGTGGTCGAGGAAATCCGTGACCTCGGTATCTGGTTTTCATCAGACTTGGAAGTGTCCTTACACTGTTCGAAGGTGAGCGCCATGGCATTCCGCCGTTTGGCTGTGGTTAACCGTTGCTTCACCTCGGGAAATCTCACGAGTAAGGTATGGGCATTCAAAGTTTTCGTCCGCCACACCAGTTTGGTCGCCTTACTTGGTAAAAGACATCGACCTAATCGAGTCGGTACAGAGGAGATTCACCAAACGCCTCCCTGGATTTTATGATGTTGATCATCTGGAACGGCTTTCCAAGGCAGGCCTTGAACTGTTGGAACTTCGTCGACTGAGATTTGACCTTATTTTAACGTATAAAATACTACATAACCTTATTTCTGTCGATTTACCCCTCTTTGACCTTGCCCCTTGTTTTCATAATACCCGGGGTCATCCTTGGAAGCTTGCGGTCCAGGGGTCTCGGATTGATTGCAGAAAAAATTTCTTTGCAGTACGGGTTGTCCCGGTTTGGAATGCCCTTCGTTCAAGGACAGTATGCATGAACTCAGAGGGAGGCTTCCGCAGGGAGCTACTTACTGAAAACCTAAACCCTTTTATCAAGAGAGCTTGTTAGTTTCCCCACCACGAAAAAACAGTCAGTATTAGCGCTCACAACCCGTTCGGTACCTGCAACTAACTATGTTTTTTTATTTCTTTTGTATTTTTAGCTTATATTGGATGATTTTTTTTAAATTTACATATATATTTTTTAATCTTTTATTCATTATGTTTGACAACTGGCCATCTCCCCTCCCGTACCTTTCCTACACTTCTGGCGATGCCATCGGGGACCTTTGTGTCCCTGGCAGGTCTAACCTTGGTGGCAAGGCAGTTGTGACCCTACCCTACCCTGCCCTAGCCTCCACTTTTCTACCCTTTTGGCCATGCTATTTTTTAAACTATTTTTTAAACTTGTTTTATTTTTATCTCATTCATTTGATTTTAATTTCTGCTTTTGAAAAATCCTCCTACCTTTTACCAGCATATAGTCAATGCTCTCCTCTTTTAGGCTGGCAATCAGCGACCTCCTGGGTCCTTGCCAGTCCTGTTGCTCCAGCAACAAATTACTTATTATTATTATTATTATTATTATTATTATTATTATTATTATTATTATTATTATTATTATTATACCGGAAGAAAGCAAGCTTATGTAACCGGTTCACAACAAAACATGGAACAAAAACACTTTAACACTGAGTCAGATCATATTGTCTTTTCCAACGGCTGGTTGAAGGTGCTGTCACAACACTTTCTGGGAGTGCGTTCCAAGAATTCATGGCTCTCACAGTGAAACAAGACTGTCCAACAATGGTGCGGATTCCTGGTTTCGTCAACTTCATGCTGCTTCCTCTGGTTCGTATAACAGTCGAACGTTGAAAAAACTGGTCGACAGACAAAATCACTTCGCCAGACAGAATTTGATGGGTCTTGATAAGGTCACCTCTTAAACGCCTATCAGCAAGGGTTGTCAGGTCAAGTCATTGTCAAGTCAATGGTTTACAACCTCGACAATATTGAATTGGTGTGATGTTTGTTGTGATGACTGTTGCCTAACTTGGCGCGACACACAGCGTGTGTCTAGATTTTCGGTTAGGCAATAAAAATCATTTTCAACCAAGTGGCCCTGGTAAAATTATGTTTTTAGTTGCCAACGAAAATATGGTTACCTGGTACGAGCGCACGTGTTATGAGCGCACAAGCAAATTTCGTATGTTTGAGCGCGCACAACCATGATGAACCGTGCTTCGAGCGCACAGAACTGCACGCATATCAATAACTCCACCGCGTGAAGTCGTTTTTATCCACTTCGTAAAGTATTTGTGTATACTTCGTGTCTGTCATTGCTAAATCTAAGTCGCTGTTCACGAAAATGTCAGTTCTTTTTTCCAAATTGCGAGCCTCGCTCTCGCTGTTGCGCTCGCTGCGGCTAACTACATAACATCAGAAACTACAACCAAAAACGTGTCCATCTAAACTTCACGCGCTGGATTCTAGATAGGCCCCAGTTATTTTGATGAAAAATTTAAATAATTATATATCTACTATATACATCGATATTTCTGTAATTCTAAAGCTCATGACGCAAACAATCGTGAACTATGGGTGTGGGCTCATTCTACCTGCGCGCTGGATACACGGTTTGTTCTGCATGTGCGCTAGAAACACGGTACGCTCGTAATATGTGCGCTCGTAACACGACGCCGAAAAGATACATTACCTGTCTTTTAATAGAGTTTGGCGGTGGGACCATGGCAATGGCAAGGGATACCCTTGCTACTAGATAGCTGCCCCAAAATCAACGGATTCAATGAAACTTAAGCAGTGCAGGGACAAGGTAAACTGAATTGCGACCTAGTTATTCATTCGTTCATATGGACCTGAAGTGCGACTGTGATGTGGAGTGACTGCCATGTAGGCAGAAGACAGAAGGGGACGAGTTGTGCTATAGAAAAATGGTCCACCATGGTCTTGTGTCTTGGTTTTTGAATACCGTGTGGTCTCGGGTCTAGGTGTCGGTCGCATAACAGGTGTAATGTCGTAGTGTTTTGGTCGGACGGTTCGGTCGATCTTCATGGAGCCTATAGGCTCATGTTATGGCTGCTGAAGACGCCATATGACTGCTTATGGCTAATGTAAAATGGCTGTAACTGAAGCGGATAGCTCAGAGTACCTTGTAGACGTGGAGAAAGGTCCGTTATTGGTCTGTTGTCTTGCTTGCGGTCTTCGTCTTGTATGGAGAGGACTGTCGGGAGGACGGCCCTGATGGACGAACGTGCAATGTTGGCCCGTGCAAGACTGGCGATAGCAATCTTCAATCTTCATTTAACGTCCAAAGTATTATTCGGTGCATTAAGTTGGCTAATAGGATTAACCTTGGCGGCCTTTCCCTAGTTGAATGACATCACTACCTTCAAAGACCAACCCCTTTTGGAAACTTGGCAGCTTCTTTTATACCATTTTTGGTTTTGGGTGGATATCACAACTTTCATAGGAGTGAATGTACGAAAGGTCAGACCGTCCTGTCTCCTGTCTTTATCTCGACTTTTTTTTCTGAAAGAGTTTTATGTCTATATATTGTCAGATTGATAATTTTACCATTTTCCAATGAGCCGTAACATGAGCCAAATTGACACGGTTTGGCTATTGTCTTTCCATGCTTCGCATACATAAGTTTCTTCAATCCCATTTTTTGCACACACTCGCTATAGCGCAGATTTTCGTTCGCTTCGCCCACTCAATCGGCACATCCCCTCACAAATTGCAAAGATTTGGGATGCATTGGGACTTATCTTCGACATGATAAGATATGCTTTTATTGCTTACAGTAAATAGACATATATAACTTGTAACTGTGAACGTCCAAAAGTTGTCACTGTCTTATCTTCATCTCTACCTTTATTCTGGAGGAATTTTATGTCTATAAATAATTAGCCTTTACATCAGCCAAATTGCGAATTTTTCGTAAGCTTTCTTAGTTCACATTTTGTCATGCAGAAAATTCCCTGATGACCGCAAAATGCATGGAGTACGTATTGTTGCGTAACCATCATCTAACGTCCACCTCTATTCTCACGCAATCTACAACAACGTAAATGACTGATTATTTTGTACTTCGTTACAATTCAGCTTTTAGTTCGTCCAGGCTGTTACAATAAATCTAAGGAACAGGGATGATTGTCTAAGCCATTGTTGCTTGAAATCTTCGGTTGCATCATGGAAAAGAAACGAAATCTAAATTTCGTGGTTCCTAATTTCAAAACCTTCCCACGCATTTATCCTGATACCTACAAGCCCCAAACCAGCAAAAGGACAATGTTCAGATCACCATGCATTCGCGTGTAAACTTTCAGCTGTGTATGCCTTCCCAATTGTTCACTAGCCATGAGCAATGAGTCTATGGGATTTAACATGGGGCCAGTGTTACTAGCTAGTTACTAGCTAGTGACTAGCTAGTTACTAGTCAGTAACATAAAAACAACGTTATTGACGCATCTTTCTCTCTATGAACTGTGGACACTCATCCTTTAACTTTTAATTTTTCTTTATCCCTGCACCTTTCCCTTACATTTACCACAATCTTAGAACATCAGAAACCATATCAAAAAACTTGTCTCGCCAAAACTTCTCCGGCCAAAACTTGTCCAGCCAAAAACGTGATCTGTCAGACGCCTGTGATCCGTAGTGACGCTTGGGACCGTGCAACAAAAACTCTTTGCGTACCGTTCAATGCGACGAAGTACACCAGCGCCACCTCAAACTCTAGTAAGACATATATTATTTCCTAATTGTCTGAGCACGACTGATACTTTTTGTGTACCCATCTATTAGGTTCTACTTTTGGCTTGGCTGCACGGAGTCGCTACCCAGAACAAGCGATGGAACATGCGGTAAATTATAATGGACACTCCGTCGAACCCTAGGGCTCTCCTTTATGTCGCTCCTGGTAATATCACACAAGGTGTGCGGCATAACACATTCCGGATAATGCATATTTATTGATGTTAATATACTCACTTCCAATTGCAGAACTCGTCGCCATCTGGATTTCGAACCCTGCAAATAAAAACAAAGGGTCATATATCGGATTTACCATCTAATATTATTAAGACACGACACATTTGCAATGTTAAGATTGTTGGATAAGCTTTTTAAACCAGGCGTACAAAGTAAAAGATATCAACACACCAAAGGAGTGATATCAACACACCAAAACATTCGCCAACTTAATCGCACCGAATAATACTTTGGACGTTACATGAAAACTTGAACATTGCTACAGAAAGTAGCAATGTTCTAGTTTTAATTTAACCTTCGAATTATTAAGCGGTGCGATTAACTTGGCGAATGTTTTGGTGTGTTGATATCACTTCTTTGGACGGCCGAACCATTCAGAACTTGGCGGCCCCTTTTACCAGTTTTGGTTTTTGATATGATAACAGTTTTACTGCAAGCTTTTAAAACACTCCATGCATGCCGCACGCATGCCCAGAACATAAGCTGTAATGATGCATTGTCTTGCCTACAATCGCCCAACGCTACAACAAAGACGATGGATGACAACGATGATGGACGACAACGATGATGGACGACAACGATGATGGACGACAACGATGATGGTGAGAAGATGGGCAAGTAGAGATTTCATCGTCTGAGAATTAAACGCGCTCAGTGTGACTAGAACTCGTTGACTACGGAACGGGAGAAAGACGACGGTGAATTTTGGTATGTTATCAAAAAACATTCGTACTTCTCAGGACCTGGACTCGATTCGAACTTCCACAACAGGCAGGCCTAGAACTTGCTGAATAACGGCATGTTGTGCATGATATTAGTTACAGCAATGAAACAACAAGAACAGAGAGTGTCCGTCCGTGTTGTGAACTATTTTGCTGTGCGTTAATGAAAATTTTTTCTCTTTTTCCATACATACTCCGAATTAACAGGTTTGAATGCAGGATTATCAGTCATTTGGGTTGATACGAATTTTCATGGAATGATAGATAATTGTAATATTGATCGGGATGTATGTAATGTTCATGTTAATGTTTATGTTCATCATTTAACTTTTCGCAACTCTGTGGGAACTCTTCATGACATGTGGAGAATAACTTAATTTTAAGGGGTTTTATTGGAAACAAAATTAAGTTAGGATTTTTAAAAGTTCTCGTACGGATATAAATGGTATTTGAAGCAATTGTGGATCCGAGATTTAATAACCTTTGGGATTGGAAATTTGCATGAGGTGATAGGATTGCGTTTAGCTCCGATTCACTGACGTGGAATGTCAGATTGTAATGCTAGGCAATATTAATGCTGGTGGATAGTCGGTTGAGTTCCACCAGTACTGTTATGTTTTGCAATTTTTTTTATGGTCAGAGCACCATGTTTTTGAAATCTTGGACAAGGTTCCACTGTTTTACTGTTCAGAAAGTACTGTAGACTGGAAACCGTATGGTCTGCGTAAATTTAATTTAGGCTAGGACTGCGGACAGGATAGGTTATATCCTAAAGATAGTCGTTGGAGTCTCGTAACTTATGACACCCAGGGCGCCACAGCATTTTTGTCAATCAGCTAGCAACTGGTGATTCTCGGATGGTATTTTTCATTGTACTTGATGTAGTGCAGACAAGGTATAACCATTTATTTTTAAAGACATTTCTTAGGTGTGAGTTGGCAGTTATCACAGTTGGAAAATTACAGTGGCCAATGTTATTGACGAACTGTGGGTCTGTTACTGTATTGTGTGGTGTTCAGAACAAAACTGGGTAAAGAAATTTTAAAATATGATGGTCTACAGTACGTAATACGGATTGACATTGAAATTTACGACTTTTCGGTAAATGAAATCAGTGTAACAAGGTTAAGCAATGGGAATTTATAAACACAAACGAAGTGATGGACGGCTGTGTGAGAACAGGTTTCTACAATGTTTATTGGCTGTGTGCTGATAAAAATTACGAAATGGAAAGTTTCCAATGTGGTGATAAGCTGTGTGCGCAAATAAATAAAAAAAATTTACAGTTTCAACATTTGTGGTTAGACTGTGTAAGTTGAAAGTGAACATACTTGTATAGTATAATGGGTTAGTTTTTAAACCGTGTGCGAAGGAGCAAACGTGGTTCGTTAACAAGAAAATTGGTTTCAAGTGCAGGTTTGTGTAGTAATGCAGTCTAAGGCAATTTAAAAGTAAAAATGTGCTGACTGAGGATTGGGAAAGTGAACATCTATGAAACGATAAAGGAGGGATTTGAACTGGAATAAGCAAATGGTGTGAAGGGGAGTTTGCAAGGATTGGGTAGATTTTTTTGGTTAGAAATATTATAGCCTATTTCAAGTATTTCTAGTGGTTTCTAGTTCGTATTGCAGTTGACAATTGAGTTGAATTAATGTAGCAAAGTTGAAAGAGTGTGTAATAGCCTATTTGGAGCATTAGTTGTTACAGAAATTTTGCTGGAGTATTTTCAGTTAGTCTTTGATATAGCCTACTACCAACTGTATTCACATTTTGTCGATAATTTTGAATAAAGTAATTAAACGCTGTGAGGTGATGAGACCCGTTAATTAACACATTTACAATGATATGTAGCCTACTGATTTCCTATACAAGATTTCATGTTGGGGATTTCTCGTGACTCTTAATTAAGGGGATTCTGAATCTGGATTTGAAGTTGTAACTTGAACGAGAATTTGTACCATTTCATGACAACCGACTGAATCAGATATTTTTTTATTCTTTCATAATGTAATTCACATGGATCTTCCATGGTTGGGAAAATTGAAACTTAGGATGTTATACGTTTGAATTTTCTTGGGTAATCTTGAATTAGTAACTTAAGTGGGCACACGTTTAAATCTTGTTATTATGGTTTCAATGTGATGTAAGTGATAATCGCCCGAAGGTCGATTTAGGAGGAGGGGAGTGTGTAATGATGCATTGCCTTGCCTACAATTCCCCAACGGCGCGATTACTACGCAACCGTTTCCTTGGCGACACGTTCGTGCCAAACCAATTGTTGTAATCGTAAGCGACTCACTCTAATAGAGCTTGCACGGTAAGTTGGTTGTAAGCATTCAGTGTATGAACATGTATCGCACTCGAACTCGGATTAAACTTGTTTATTTACAAGTGCTTGTGAACCGACTGAACTATCCTGGTAGTAATGTTTGGACAACATTATAAAGCAACGCTACAGTATTGTTAACCAAAATGTCGCGTGAAGCCATTAAAAGCGAATCTGGCATCATTCGAATAAAGAACGGCCGTACAGACTATGTAGCCTGTACCAATACCCGTAATACGTGCAACGATTTTACAAATCGAACAGAACCTTATGCTTCAGAATAAAAGTAATAGCTGCATGCAGTTATATACATTTGGCCATTCTTGCATGCAAATAACCAATATACCGACCCTCACCAAAATACCGACCATGAGTATCTTCAATTATAAATTCGTACCACTCTATGAAAATGAAAGTAAATATTAGGATTACCTCCTTTTTCTAGCTGTGTTTTGATAATGATGTGCCTCTAGTTTTTGTATTGTGCATTTAAATTCACAACACTTTAGAACAGGGTGTAACTCCTAAGTTTCTCGGGGGCTGCTGATTTTTAGTTCACGAATTACATGGATCGTTCGTAGCGCCACAGTCGGAAACGTGTCATCTTTAGCTTCTTCTTGGTAAGTGAATACCTTTGCAAATGACCAAAATACGCGTAAACAAAGGACAGGTGCTCTGCTGTTAACTGTTCCAATATACAATTGTGATGCGAGTTTACAACCTTGGTTAAGTTAAACGAAAAGCAAAAAGATGCAGAGCATGCGCAGCTGACGGGGTCTGTTGAGAGAAGTCTTGCATATTTGCTGTTACATCATAGGAGCCCTACTGTGATCTATAGATACAACATGGCCACCGTGCTCAATCTGATGAATCGACGCAACTCTGGACTAACAAACTAATGAATACTATTACAAAACTTAAACCGGACCACTCCAAACGTAAAAATTGTATTCGAGTGCATTAAGCTACTATTCGGCAATATATATCGGGTCAACAGACGAGCATTGGCGGTTCAAAATGATAACACCAAAGTACGCCTGTCATACGCGTGACCGGGGAAATAGTAGGCTGCTAGATGGAGCACCGAACCTTTTTCTCAACATCTACGCCAGCATCGTTCGTTGCCTGTGGCTGTTGTTTATTATTTACGACAAGTCAGTTCAAGCTGTACGGGTTTATTAGCAGTTGTGTTATACTCAAAAAACAGCTTCTAATTGTTAGGTTAAAAGAAACAACTACAATTTTGAGTACCTAACTACCCGGTGTTTTAGCCAAATCATGTTTGGTTATTTCAGTGATTGTTTGATCGACGTGGTAACTGCATTGCATTACGTTTATTATTATTTTATTTTCCGAATAAAGTTATTAATTCGTAATCACACCATAACTACTCACCTGTATGCGTAGTTTGCTTAAGCAAACACTACAAACAGGTGTGTAGTTATGATGTGAGTATGCTACGAAGCCAAATGATTTAAAAAAATAATAATAATATGTGCTTAAACATCAACACACGGATTTATTAATCCTCAATTTTTTTCCAGGACTTAAAACTTAGTCTTTTCAAGGGTTTACATAGTTTTCCCCCCTTTTTGGCTTAATAGAACATTTAAAGGTGTTAATTCCATTTTACATTTCCACCTCCTCCTCTTCTCCATTCCCTTCGTTATCAAGGGAAACTAGGGATCGACCGGAGCCAAAATTTCGTAATAAGTATTCACTAGTTTGTTAATCCAGAGTTGCATCGATTCGTGCGATTGAGAACGGCAGCTTTGTAGGTTTCCAAAGAGACACTTCGGATGTGGAATGTGCGTGTAAAAAAAAATTACTGGCCAAAAACGTGATCCGGCTGACGCCTGAGCCGGACACGTCCATGTTAAAAGAACTATTAAAACTATTTGTGAGCAGCCCAAGTCCGCCCATGCGTAGAGTAGATAAAGTAGAGGAATGCGAGAATCGATGATCGGGAATGATGTGGTGCCGACCTTCGCTTGCCAGCCTGTAGAAGCTTGGAATGTAACCCAAGCTTCAAAAAGACCCATCAATAGGCCTAACTGAAAAATGTATCCCGTTTTTATAACCGAAGTACACAACGAAACAAATGTACATCTTACTGCATGAGGAATGGAGAAATTCACAATACATTATGAGAGTTGGGTCTTATATTGTTTTTTAACTACATTAATATTTGTGAAGCACTAAGATGTAATAGCTAGAGGTGAGCGCCGCCACGTCACGCCACAGCCGCCGACCAAAAACCAAACGTCACTTGTGCCAAGTGCTGGTCAGAGTCGTTTCCATGGCGAGCGTCGCCGCGGATAATTAATTTTATAAAATAATAAAATGGTTTTCCGCGGCAGTGGTGAGGATCTGGAAGAGTGAAACCTCTTACAGTTTTAATTAGGAGGATGTAAAACTGTTCTACAACTGTAAATGCCAGACACAGCGCAATAGTTATTTAGTTTGTAGGCCAAGAGCAACATATTCCGGTCTCTTCAAAAAGTGTTTGAGACAAATCTTGCTCAACTCCGAGCGGAAGTTTCTTGCTGCATAGGGTGATATTACTAAGTCGTAAGAAAACGTAGACGTGGGTAAGTAAGAAAACGTAGACGTGGGTAAGTAAGAAAACGTAGACGTGGGTAAGTAAGAAAACGTAGACGTGGGTAAGTAAGAAAACGTAGGCGTGGGTAAGTAAGAAAACGTAGACGTGGGTAAGTAAAAAAAAGTAGACGTGGGTAAGTAAGAAAACGTAGACGTGGGTAAGTAAGAAAACGTAGACGTGGGTAAGTAAGAAAACGTAGACGTGGGTAAGTAAGAAAACGAAGGGGTGGGTAAGTAAGAAAACGTAGACATTTGGTTCTTACTTAAGTAGTAAGATTGTCGTCACACCGTCACACAACCTATGCGGTTTTCTTCTATTTTAAAATAAAAGGAGTGAAAAATAAGCCATCTGAGATATATATACTTTGTTTATTTAAGGGTACATGTTGGATAATGTCGAACAGTAAAACGGAATCTCGTGGTTTTACCGTAGCTGTTTAAGAAGTGGAAGAGCAGCAGGGGATTGGGAAGCAGTTTTGGGCAAATGTAGCATACACGACCTCGGTTCACCAGGAGGCACGACAAGGTCCTTGAAAAAAGCTTATAACCTTGGCGCTTGTGGCAGATAAAAGATCCGAGAATTATTTTTCGGAAATTGTCCCCAGCCGTGAAATAACTACAACAGTTCAAACTAGTGTTAAAACCGAAACGGTTTCTTCTTTTTGATTAGTTCAAATACAAATTAGATTGTTTGTTTTTGATTAGTGCCACAACGAGTCACTATTAAGTTCCAAAGAGTCCCTAACAGACCAAAACAATTAAGTGAAAAGCTAGCATAAGATGGTTCTTGACCACACCAACAGCTGTAAATACGTCTTCATACAATTTCACGAGGTCTTCCAACAAAAATCAAATAAAATAAAACAAAATAAAATAAAATAAGATAAAGTATGCACTTACCGACAAGTAAAAGGGTAAGAGAGAGAAGGAACTTCATGGCGAATGAATGACAAAGAAATAAGGGATCGAGAGATATCTGTTTCCTTTTTAAATAATGATGACTTCAAACTACACCACCCATTTAACAGATGGCACTTTACCACCAAAATGATTAATTACAAAAGATAAGGAAAACTGGAAATACAACATCTTGGGAAAGAGAAGAAAAGTGATTAATTGATGGCACAAAATGCCATCAGGTGTTGTTTTCTCTTTTTACTGTTTGTTAACATGGACGTTTGTTTTATCTTTAATACTTGGTGATAAGTTTTTAATACCACGATAAAGAAAGGATTATTCATTAGCTCTGTTTAACTAATTAGATGTTAACTTGTAATTGTCAGTCTAGCACTTCCGTTCTTCTCTAGCAATCGAGGATGAAAAAAAAAGGAAAGAAAGAAGAGAGAAGCGAAGAAAGAAAGAAGGCCTTCTTCGTAAAGGATGGCTGGCCCCTTCAATTCGTAGGCAGTACTTGAAATGAA
>JAHWFP010099489.1:50091-68903 GCA_023313725.1 Lithobius niger | reverse complement strand
AAAAAAAACATTCGCACTAAATTTGAGCATCTTGCGCGAAATAGCTTTTGCAAAATTTACTTATAGGTTAGAGTGAATGAAACGAAACCGTTTCTCACAAGGGTAAAAAATAGGAAAAATGAATGCCTTTGCAATATTTACTGGTGTCTGAAGTAATATTGCAAAACGGAGCCATATAGGTAACCCACCGGGATGAATGTAGCTTTAAGCATATAAAATACGGGTATAATCCTTAAACTACTTAATGACCTAACTGATCAGATACAAGACAATGATATGTAAGCCTACAGTGTCTCTCTAATACGTGTAAAAAAATCGTTCGCATCCCCAAAGGCATGCTGTAGCTTTTTTTTTACATGTATTAGTGCGATGCTGATGGATTTACATGTCTTTTTCTTGTATCTGTTCCTCTATATCTTGAAGATTTTTTTAAGGCTTACGAAGCCGGACCATCTTTTGCAACACTGATTGCTTACATGTCTGTTTCTTGTATTGTTGCCTTAGAGCGTTAAGTTTTTTTTTATTAAGGCTTACATTATGCGTTTTTTTTCTTCCTTGGAGATGTTTCAGGTAAATTAAAAGACTAGAAATCTGATACGAGATAATCGCGAGATGAGATAATTAATATGAACGCTTTTTGATGCAAAACAGTCACAATAAAATAGCGTTCAAAATGCCCTGGTCTTTGTTATTACGTACATTTTATGCTATAAAAATTGAAAATCAGTTTATTGGTTCGATATCCAGGCTGAAAGCAAAATTGTTGTCATAAATATTTTTAATGCAATGAAGTAGTTATGACACGACCCCAAATACCGAATTTCGTTAGTCTATGTAAATTCTGGGGAACTATATAGGGTTTCCAAGTTTAAACGTTTAACGTAGTAGTTCGAGATGAGACTTACATCCTTGGTAGCGCCATGTTTTGAAAAGTTTATTTTACTTCTTTTTCCCCAAACCACCTTCTCAAGGTCAAGTTTATTGCCCTTCGGGTAGGGGAAGTTGTGTTCAGTGCATACTAGAGAGACTGTGCTCATCAAAGCACGGCAGGAAAGCCTTATAGGGCAGCTTCACAGGATTGACAATAGCAGCCACATTATTTTTGTGTGTTTGGATATGCGGTATTTTAAAACTACGTGCCGAAAAGTGGTACGGCAAATGCCGCACCAGCCGTACCGCTTCCTACGGCCATGTTCGCAACCTTTGCAACCCCGACCCGTTGAAAATATCGTCGACCTCCCCCACCTCCCTCCAATTTCCTTACCGCAGGTGGGAAGCAATTACAAATCTAGCAGTGAAATTAGTCAGATTTTGTACTAAAATCTGAAGACCATTCCTGTAAGGTCAATTTCAGTACTCTACACAATAATTTTTCAACGTTAAAAATTCGCAGTTTTACCGAATTTAAATTCGCATGACAAACTAAAAAGATAACACAAATTTCTAAATCATCTACAAAAATCATACAAAACTAAAATCATCTAAAAAATAATATTGCAATTACAAGTTGTGATTTTCTATCTGTCCGACTATATGTTGTTGGTATTGTAAATATCTTTCAGAAATTTGTGGGCAATTAAACCATTTTTCCAATTCCCTTTTATCTGGTTAGTTTGTTACACAAGGTTTGTAACGTTTTTGAATGTAGTTTATTTTTCAGCTTTAAAGCAAAATACACAAGTGTTAAATTCAAGTGCAAAAGCATTACACATTACCAACAGAAAATGCACTGCTGATTCTCACCACGTTTCTTTTTAAATATGTCGAACAAATTAATTTTAGCACTAACCATTTGTGGATATTACTAGTATTGCTGGTATTACTGTATACAGAAAATCATTAATTTAATACGTTTTTAAACCTAAATCTTAATTTATTTATTGCGAATTAAATTTAGTATTCTCCGTTTAATTTGCTTTAACTATCAGATTGAAGCAATAACGTCTCAATTGAAGCAAAGTGAAAAGAAACGAAAGCATAATGAAAAAAACGAAACCAAATTGCAAAGAAACTAAAGCAATTTGAAACATAACGAAACCAATTTTAAAAACCTGTAAGAAATTAAAACGGCTGGAAAAATTAGGCCTAAAAGCTGACAATTAAGCAGAAAATCTAAAACTATACCTAAAAGATAGCGCATTTTTAACCGACAATTGTAATGATTACTACTTTTAGATTAGACAGAGATTGCTGTTGTAGTGCATGATACAGGTATGTGCCTCAATATTTTCGTTGAAAAAAAGTGACAGAATTGTAAAAAAGACCGGTTGTTACTAGGTAGTCTTTGCAGCCATTTGTTATCTTAAACTGTGCTAGATTTTTGAGAAAATTGGTCAGAAAGACAGATATACGAAATTTCATGAAATCGCTACAACCATTGTTTCATGTGCACGGACAGACAGACTGAGGCACAGACAGAACGAATTGCTATGCAAAACACACCTAAAAGCCAAGTGACAATGCGTTTCAAAAACGCTCAAACCTTGCAATTGACCCAATTTAAAGTAAACGACGTGAAGACGTGCATATGTTGATTCTTGGATATTTAGATGCTGTTAATTAACAGTCATGTACTGCGGGTTGATTAATGCGTTGCAGCTAAATTGTTCAAATTAAATTGTTAAAACCGAGTTAATTGAGATACAGTCTGCGGCCTTGCAGTGCTGGAAACACCGGTTTTCGTCAGATCCCCGAAGTTAAGCAGCATTGGCCCCGATTGGTACTTGGGTGGGTGACCTCCTGAGAATCCATTCCGGGTGTTGCAGACATAGGGCCTTAGGGCTTCGGGCAGATGACCAGGAGTGGTTAACGCTCGTTAAACCCTTTAACCCTTTTTTTTTTGAGATACAGTTAATCAACAGAGGGCACCTGCATTGGTGAAGATTGTTCGACAGATCGTCAATTGGGTTGATTTATATCCATGAAATACCGGTTTCTCAACAAAAGTCACCTACTAGAAGTCGGACCCTTACACATGCCAGCAAGTAGATTGTTACTTTATAATCAAAGACGCCCTTGACATTTCCTACTATTCATTGTTTCGATTTGATTTTCAGTCACTTACTAATTTTATAAGCAAGGAAGAGAGTTACAAATATTAGCTGCGAACCTTCGAGGACACTTGCACCTGTTTTTTCTTTCGGTACAGATTAACGTCGAACACAGGTAAAGATGATGCTGCTTCCTGGGTCTTTTCGGCCCCTTCAATCCTTTCAAAGTAGGAGGCCCCGTACGACTTGAGGGACGCAGCCATCATAATAACGCGCGCCACGGCTCGAAATAGGTACCACTGAAACAGAAAAAAAACCGAATTAAATGAACACTAAGGGCCCAGTGAGACGTCATTAGTAAAAATAATAAATTTACAATACTTAAAGATTACCAATAAATTTGTTCCAGATTTGTACGAAAAACTGACACGTTTTATTACTTTTCCGGCATTCGTTATGCAAGTCCATCAGAGAATGAAGCTGGGATCGATCACTAGTCAATGAGAAACACAGCTTCAACCCCAGTTGGCCTTGTCGTTATCAGTCGTTCTCTCAAGGCTTGTCTCCAGCCAGAACTCACCTTTTTTAAGCCACATAATAAATGCGTTGTGTCACCTTCACATTAACTTTAAGACAAAAACGTAAAGAATAGTAAAACCAGATCCGAGAGAGGGTTCTAAATTATAATCGCTTACCACTAATTTATTTCCGATCGGAGTTCTGATAAAAAAAAAAGGCTGTAACAGGCTGTAAATGCAGTAAAATGTTGTAAAATTCTGTCATGTTAAACATTGCTTAATACTGACAGTTACTGATTGTCGCCTACCCCCATGGGACCCAATGTTTGGCCAATCGGCAAATTAGTCAGCAAAATTAAATATTTTTTCCGTTAGTTGGAAAATTATTCGTTGTGGGTAAACATGTGACATCAGAAAACGTCCACCACAAACTTGTCATACAAACTGTGTTTGATAAACAGATGAAAAACTTACTTTGCCGAATTCTTCATATAAAATTACAATATAAACAATAGTTCTAAATATCTCCTACTAATAAAAACATTATTAATTACAAAAAACAATATCAAATAAAAATCCGCATAAAAAGAATTAATAATAAATATTTTACAGTGTGTTATAACACAATTTTAATCAAAATCTAGCTGGCCAAAAAAGTGATCCGGGTGACGCCTGAAATCCGTACAAACTCTTCGGATCCTGCTTAGCTGTGTTAAAAAAGGAATTAGGGGTCGGCATGGTGACCGGTCAGCTTGATGCATTTCTGGTGAAAAAAACCACCAGATGCTACTTAGAATTGTACGGCGTGAGAGCAGAAGAGAATTAGAAACTGAATAAAGTGTAGTGCGGGAGAAGCCCTCTGTATGAGAAGGCTCTTTTTCTTCGCTTTTGCACTTGTAGGTTAATGAAAATAACGTCTGGTTTTGCTCAGTACTGTACGACATGAAAACAGAAGGGAATTAGAAACTGAATAAAGTGTAATGGGGGGAAAGCCCTCCGTAGGAGAAGGCTCTTTTTCTTTGCTTTTGCGCTTATAGGTTAATGAAAATAACGCCAGGGGTCCACTCAGCACTGCACGACGTAAGAGCAGAAGGGAAATTGAAACTGAATGGGAAAATTACGGTTAAAAACTAAATCAGTTGGTCATTCGTTTTAAAAAGTACTTTTCTGAGAATTTATCAGCCAATTACTTCCTACTGCCAGCGAAAAGTTTTTTTTTTTTTTGGTATAAAATATTTAGATTAAATCACGCCCGGAACTTTAACTTTTACTGAATAATATGGAAACGGGGATAAAAAAAGACGTCAGGCACTGGAGACGCGGATAGTCTTGTAAAACAATATTAGTCTATAACAGCAAGACTTCGATTCATTTTTTTAAAGAATATCATATCATAGGAATATATTTCCCTGCGTTGCCACCTTGGCAATACTTACTTAATGTATTAGGTATTAAAGATGGCGGCCAAAATGGCGTTCAATTTTTTTATTTGACCGATTATGCAAGAACCGTTAGTGATACACAAAAAACGGTTGGGATAAAAGTTGTTTGCAATAACGTAATCTACAATGTCATTACAATTCATTTTTTTCATACCTCGTATAGATTTCGAGTAACGTGGATTTTAGGCCATTTTTGTCTAATTTAATGCTAACACACGTATCAGTTTGTCAACTTAAACTTTCAACTGCTGCTGCGTCGTTTTTAATTCAGGTGGATGGCTCCAAATAGATTAATTCGAAAGTTGAAGTGTCTTAATCGCAACAAGGGTCGTTGAAAAGGTCTACGACTGTTAGGAAACGACTACGCCCGTTTTACTAGGGGCTTGTATTACAGTCACCATTGAATTTTTTGCTCATTTTCAACTTTTAACTGCTATTGTGACGTGTCTTCTTTGAGGGGTAATGGAGTAAAAAAGCACGGTAACAGATTATTAAAGTAACCAAGCAGTGCTACAAGATAAAACAGAAACAACGTTTCGAAAATTTTCAATTTTCGTCATTAGGTATGCATAATAAATTAAAGCATGGCAAATGCCACTAAATCATCCTATGTAAACGCATCATCATAATAAAAATAAATTAAAAGGGTACAATACCATTAATTTAAAAGGATACAAACCACCAATTTCCCCTCTTAGAACAGGCAGAAATGGCGGCCGAAATGCACCATCCAACCTTCGTCTTGGGGAAATCAAGTCGAATGGCAAGCTGTATGCAAATCGGGTCACGTGTTTCAGGTTTGATCCATTCGTTGGCGATATGGAGGTTGCACAGTGGTCCTGGAAAAAGTGTTTTAATTACAGGAAAATATTCGTTTAGATATTTATTATCTGGCACTAAGTGGATATGAACAGGTGGTTAATGCGTGTGGATGACAAGCGTTTCAAGATTAATACGTGCAATAGTATGTTTTTCTTGAAACAATATCTGAACCTTGTCCAAGGCGGGGGTGTGGCCAGTTGCGTGTTTGTCAGGTGACTTTCCTGTTGCTAGGCAGTGTTGTACTAATGAATTTGATTCGACTTTGAAAGTTTTTGAAAGGATTGTCCTACATATGTAGCAGTACAGGTTGCTGCCATACAGAGGATTCTATAAACAGTATTGCGTGTGGAAAGCATGTCGTCTGCTTTGTTATTGTCATTATTTGCACGTGCATGGTCAGCTGCCGAATATTTTTGTGGCTGTTTGAAACAAGTCGGATGTTGTTGATGCTAAGTTTTTTCTTAAGAATTTCACAGAGATGCCTTTGAAGTAAGGCAGAGCAATGAAATTTGCAGGGGGAGGGGGGTGTTTTAGGGTCAATGCTTTTGAAATTAATTTGTTCACGTACTCGAGTGGGAACCCATTCTCAACATATTTTTGCAAGATGTATTGGAATTCACGTTGTAATAATTCAGCATTACTAGTGTGAGAGACAACGCGTCTAACTTCATTGATTACAACATTACTTTTGTAGTGGGCATCAACATAGGAGTTGTAATGCAGGGTGCGAGTCGACTGCATACTTTTTCTGAAGTATGTAAATTCGATTAGGCTATTATGGTTAATGATGACATTTACATCTAAAAATGGGATCGCATTATTTTTAGAGGTCACCATAGTGTAAGTGAGTGATTTAGTGATGCTGTTGAGAAAATCGAGGATTAATAACTTAAGTTGTGTAGTTAGAAGTGCTAAACGATCGTCGATGTATCGCTTGTGATATTTTATTTGTGGGAATTTTCAACAAGTTTATTGTCGACTGCATTCATGACTATGCCACAGAAGAAACTTGAAAGTGGGCTTCCCATCAGTACGACATTGATTTGTTGGTAATATTTGCCTCCATACTCAAAGAAGGTGGTCTCAAAAACGACGTTTAATGTACTGATAAAAGTAACGTTATCCCACCCAAGCTTGATATGCGAGGGGGGAGGGGATTCAGTATTTAATTTTCGAGAGATTTCCGAAATAAGCTCCTGGTTCAATGATGGAAACATTTTTTCACCATCAAAGGAAAGAAATTCAAACCCTGGTGGCACTTGATATCCTTCCAGGTCGTTAACAATTTTGAGTACATTGGGGGTTGTATGACGCCCCTCAGCGAGTTCTTTTAGAATGGGTTTAAGGATGCATGCAAGCTCATTATTGGGGGTAGTCTTCCCACTCGTAATAATCCTGAGAGGAAAACTGGGCTTGTGTGTCTTTATCTGGGAAAAAATACAAGGTGGGTGGTGGCCGGCTTTCAAATACTTTTCAAAACATTCCGGTTTAATTTTTTCTTTTGTGACAAGTGCTTTAAAGAATTTCTTAACTTGAGCATTGTATTTACTCAGTGGGTTGAAAGAGCTTTTTGTAAATAAGGTCATTGTTAAGTTCTTGAAGTATGTCGGATTTGAGTTTCAGCGTGTCAAGTATGACGGTAGCACTGCATTTGTCAGCTTTGCAGATGGTGATGGAAGGATCTGATTTGAGGGTCCGGATAGCTGTAATTTCTTAGAGAGGTTTGGGTGTAAATGATGCTTGGAATTTCGCAGTGCTGAAAGTGCTGCACCGCGGACTTCAGAACGATTTGGTACAAATGAAAGTTCAGCTTCATGCTTGGCACAAAAGACAGACTTGCTGACTAAGTTTTGGGGTCGGTACATATATGAGGTCTTTCTTTAGCAAATTAAGTGTATGTGGATCAAATCCTTTATGAGAAAGGTTGTGCAGCCATGCATTTGTGGGGAACGACTGATGTACGGATTTAGACGGAGGAGCCGAAAAGTGTTTCCTGTGGTGGGTGGTAGTGGGGTGGACCAGAATCGTGATTCAACGTGTGCTGTTGCGAAAGCAGCGTTGCAAATTTCGAGAGATTAGAGGCTAACAACTTACGCAGTTTGATGTTTAGTGCATTTGAAAGTGATGGAAGGCCATGGCCGAAAAATCCCGTAGGGCAGCAAAAAATCTTTGAATGAGCATGGGTGGTTATGTAAGAATGAAACTTTTTAATTTGTTATGGTGAGGATTTTTTAGCAAATGCAGGTCGGCATAGTGTTGTGTGAGAATAACACACATTGAGAGTGCTTGTGCCTCAAAAGAAATATGTTTTGCACGAGAATTTGTGAAAGCATGATTCTTAAAAAGAGATGTTGGGATCACACCACGAAACAAACATGACTTCAAGAATTTGATTTTTTCAGCTAGGTGAATTAAAATGACACATTCTTAAGTGAGTTGCCTGAAAATGATACAAAACGAGCCGAAATTAGAGGACGAAGCCACCTAAATATAGGATGCTTAGGGTAATACATGACAACAGCAAAATGGTTCAAGATGAGTAATGGACTAAAAAAGCACGGCAACAGATTATTAAAGTAAAAACCAAGCAGTGCTACTAGATAAAACACAAACAACGTTTAGAAAATTTTCAATTTTCGTTATCAGGTATGCATACTAAGTCGTCCTATGTAAAAGCATCATCACAATAAAAATAAAAAAATATAAGGGTACAATACCATCAATTTAAAAGGATAAAAACCACCAATTTCCCCTCTCAGTAGAGGCAGAAACGGCGGCCGAAATGCACCACCCAACCTTCGTCTTGAGGAAATCAAGTCGAATGGCTAGGTGTATGCAAATCGGGTCACGTGTTTAAGGTTTGATCCATTCGTTGTCACTATGGGGGTTGCACAGTGTGCCTGGAAAAAGTGTCGAGCTTAAGTGTTTTAAATACAGGAAAATATTCTTTTAGATATTTATTATCTAGCACTAAGTGGTTATGAACAGGTGGTTTATACGTGTGGATGATACCCGTTTCAAGATTAATACGTGCTCTACTATTTTTTCTTGAAACAAGATTTGAACTTTGTCCAAAGCGTGGGTGTGGCCAGTTGCGTGTTTGTCAAGTGACTTGCCTGTTGCTAGGCAGTGTTGTACTAATGAATTTGATTCGACTTTTAATTTGAAGTTTAATTTGTCTGATGCTATGCTAATTGACTCCAATTAGATTCATCGAAAGGAGGGACTTTCTTCTTTACAACAAGTGCAGTTGAAACGGTCTACGATTGTTAGGAACCGAGCTACGTCCGTTTTACTAGGAGCAGGTATACAGTCACTGTCGGACTTTTCGCTCATTTACAACTTTCAACTAGTGCTGAGACGTTTCTAATTTAGGTAGATGACTCCAATTACGTTCATTCGAAATGTAGCGATGCCTTCTTTGCACCAAGGGTAGTTGAAAGGGTATACCTAAATTAGAAACATCTCAGCACCAGCTCAGAGTTGTAAATGAACGAAAAGTCCAACGGTAACTGTAATACCAGCCCTAGTAAAACGACGCAGCTCGGTTTCTATCAGTCGTAGACCCTTTCAACTGCCCTATTGCAAGAAAAAATTCCTACCTTTCGAATGAATCTAATTGGTGTCATCTGCATGAATTAGACAAGTCACATTAACAGTTTAAATTTGAAAATGAGCGAAAAATCCAACGGTCACTGTAATACCAGCGCCTAGTAAAATGGGCGTAGCTCGTTTCCTTTCAGTCGTAGACCCATTCAACAACCCTTGTTGCAAAGAAGACACTCCCACCATTCGAAATAATCTAATTGGATCCATCCACCTGAATTAAAAACGATGCAGCGGCAGTTGAAAGTTGTTAAGTCGACAAATTGAGACGTGTATTAGCATTAAATTATCCCAAAAATGGCCGAAAATTGCCTAAAATCCATTTTTTTCGAAAACCATAAGAGATAAGGAAACAGTGTATGGGAATGCCATTGCAGATTCCATTATTGCAAACAACTTTTATCTCAACCGTCTTTATGAATCACTAACGGTTCTTGCTTAATCAGCTAAATGGTAGAATTGGGCGCTATTTTAGCACAATCTTTAATGCCTAATGTATTACATGCGTATTGCCAAGGTGGCAACATGTGGAAAACAATTCATTGTGAAGTAAACGACTTCCAAGTAAAAAATAAAAGTTGGAAAATTGTGCATAGTGGCCCTGAATTTCGTACAACTTCTCCCGACTAAAGTCTCCTTTAATTTTGACCGCCAAAAAGGTTAAATTTTCCGTACAGTATTTGGATTCCAAGAAATTGCGTAACACGTTTTTTTGAATGTCCTTCCCACACACCAACTACTAATATTTACTTCTTAGCGTTTTGTTTCATTAAAATTCGCCTTTTTGTCTAGTTGTTAACTTGAACCAAATCGAAGAAAAACGAAACATATCATTAATTATTAAAATACCGCTTCGCCCGCATATAATTCGTTCAGCTTCTAATAATCCTACGGTTCTCATACCGTTCCGGGACGAAAGACCGGAAAACACCCTCCCCCACCTTCCCCACACACACAAACACACAAAAGAACGAACCGATGGGCATAAAAAATCTTGGAAAAATCTCTTTATTCGTCATCTTCTTTAATTTTTTGTGAAGATGTACACTACGTAAAGAAAGAAAATTAATTGTATAATATAGGCCTAGGTAATTTTAGAGAATATTTTATTTTTAGCATACGTTTTATGTGCTTTTTTTATGACAAAAACCCTTGAAAACAGCTTTAATAGATTCCCTCAACTCTTTAATAAGCGCTGGTGCACACGTGCGTTTTTTGGACACTGCGGCGCCGCTGCGGTGACGCATCCAATCAATGCACACGTTTGTTTTATTAATGCGCGTTGACGCTGCGGTGCCGCTTCGGTGACGTATGTGCGTGTTCGGTTCCCTAACCTCGTGTACAAAAAATTCCTCGTGTACCTCGTGTGGTAGTTTGAAACCAATGAGACGATATAGCTTTTTTCGCCTACCTCGTGAATAAAAAATATATTTTAAAACCAATGCGACGAATTTTGGTACATTGATGTACTAATTTAAGACGTACCAGGGGGAAATGTTAATACATCCTTTGCAGATTAACTAACAAATTAGGATAAGTTCTTTAATTACTTCCCAATGAGTCTTCAATCATTTCTGCAGCAACATTTCATATTCAGGATAGTTCTCTACTCCCCCAATAAACAATTCCATGTCTATTTCTTTGAAATTGGACGCCATTTTCGGTAACGCTTTTGCGGTAAACGACGGACGTGTGCACTGCGGTCACACAAGGTACTTAGAGAGACTCAATTGCGTTTTTTTAACGCTGCGGTACCGCTGCGTTGACGGGGGGAATTGCGGTGCAAAACGACCGCACGAGCCGCTCGTTAACGCAACGTCGACGCAGGTACGTGTGCAGTATCCAACAGATGGCACGTAAACCAAACCGCAAATGCGGTACCGCACGTGTGCAGGCGCTAAGTCGTCAAATTTCTGGTTTACACCCCTTTCAACTTTTAGCCTTTCCAACCCTCTTGGACAGAGTAAAGAAAAAAGTAGAAAAAATGATCATTTGACTTACTGAAAAATTAATTGGAACATTGTCTCATTTCAGGCCTAGTGAGCAAGGTGACCTTACGAATGGGATTAAAACGTAATAGGTTTAAGAATTCGCAACGTCTCCTCCGATCCAATACAGATTTTACAAAACTGTTTTCGTCATTACATAAGTGACGAACCTGAATTTGTAATCAATTGAGTTTCAAACGTATATGCGTTGAGAGAGTCCTGCCCGAAGTATGGGTGGCCAACAAGCCGTTCAATGAAACTGACGACAGCGTAACCACGGATTCTAGAAAGTTATGTATTAATTTCCTAACTCTACGGCGAATGCGGTTCTTTCCGGATTACAAAGTTACTTCCGGTCCAGGCCACATAACTCAACTAGCAACGCAGTTTACCATATTAAATCATCCCAGCTGGGTAGCACAGGAGGCCTCCATGGAGAGGGAAATGTCCAACGTCCTCAGCACAAACGTCCCTGTTAAACGACAAACTTTGAAATCCTATAGTCTCTTTCAGAATTGACAGACCAACGAAATGCGTTATTTAGTCTCGTTTTCTTTCGTTGTTTCATTTCGTTAAAATATTTAAAAAATAATCGAGCCGTTTGGACTCCACAGCCTAGCCATTTCTTATTGATGTGCCTGCTGCTGTTGAGAGTCGTTGCCCTCACCCGGAGTTCGAATCCATGAACTGATTTTCAAGTTTTATAGTTTAAAACGTAGGTATACACAAGGCCTAAGGCCATTTGATCGATATTGTTATGTGACTACATTGTTGGAGAAATTTTACTTTCACGTAGATATCAAACCCTTGATGCGACTTCAAATTTTATAGCTGAAAACGTATTTGGAACATTTTGAATGCTGTTTTATTTTGACTGATTTTCTCAAAAATTGTTTATCTCAAATATTACATAATTAGTGATATCATACCAAAATTCGAGTTAATTTATCTGAACTATCGCCAAGAAAAAATTAACAGATATTAGTAATAAACTATTAAGCGTATAAAATACGGATGTAGGCCTTAATTAACCCAGATATGCCTAATACTTTTTTTTAACTGAAACTTTCCATGTTACTTGACCATTTTCAAGGAATCTACCATGCTAAATGTACGACAATAGGCTAACGCTTATATCTCACCTAAATATAGAACACCTACAGTAGGCCATTAATACTCTTTGACCTACTATGGATGGCTTCAAAGAAAAACACCTTACAGGAAAGCTTACGTCACATTTCTTAATTTTCACATTGCTTTTTCTTTTTTAAATCTTAATGATTTGAAGGAACAGACAAGAAAAAGTCATGTAAGCCATCAGTGTCGCACTAATACGTGTAAAAGGATATCCAGCTTTGTATGCCCAAAAAAACATAATGGTATAAAGGAACAGACACAAGAAAAAGACATGTAAGCTATCAGTGTCGCACTAATACATGAAACCATTCTTTTACACGTATTAGTGCGACACTGATGGCTTACATGTCTTTTTCGTGTATCTGTTCCTTTAGATCCTTAGTTTTTCTAAGGCTAACACCCGCATATTATAAGCAAGCTTTTGTTTAATACTGATTAATTAAAGGCGTGAGTGTTTATTTGTAATGGGCGCAACAGCAATTTAAGGGGCAAAGCTTTCCCAACAAACCATTATTAATATTAAATTATTGTGAATTTAATCCTAAAACAAAGTCATCCAGCCAGACCACTGCAGCAAAGCGCATTTAAAAAAAGGCGACTTATGGTATGCTCGAAAAATGGAAATTAACCAAAAAAAATAAGAGTAGTCGTATACAATAGTTTACTTTTTTTTCTCTTAAAGTAAACGTTTTTTCGTTTTTTTATTGTCGTTTTGTTGTGTTTTGATAACAAACGCTAACAGTTGTGTACAAAATTTTTTTTTAATTGCCTGCTTTGGAAATGCACCAGTAACATGTTTGTAAGACTTCTTTGAAGGGATCTGATTGGCTCTTCGGGTTTGGAGTGAACAGTGGCACAAAACCAGCCACTCGTCATGATTCACCACACAACGAGTTTTTATTGATGTATTACATGCATCGTTCATCTTTGGTTTTAAGTGTGACCTTTGGGCTGATTACGTCACTCTCCTCGCTGGTTGTCTTGCTTGGCAGTGTACAGATGTAAGTTTTAATTTTTTTCTAAATTATAAGTTCATTTTTTCATGAGCTAAACCGTGTCATGATTATTACTTTCGTTTTCTTACCATTCTCCTTTTATTCAACTCGATTTCTTTTTCATGGAACCTCTGTATAAGCTCATCTGTCTTTTCCTTTCTCGCTTCTGCCTGGCGTTCCAACATTTTTGTGCTCCGCACCTTGTTCAATTCGTCCGTCTCGAAATCACCGTGAAACTCAACTTCGTCCTTGGTAGCGAACAGGAATCTTTTATCGGTAATCTCGACATTTTTGGTCTCATCTGATCCCAACTCGGAGTCTGCCGTCACTGTGTTGTCCACCGGCTCCACATCTCTATTGTTGGCTTCCACCGGATCCGCCATTTTTAAAAGACGTTTCTACAGCTTAGCGTTGTACTCTTGAGTTCTGCTTAACAAAAGAAGGATTTGTATTACATTAAATCAAGGTTATGTATATTTATGATAAGAGCTACTTTACCCCTTCAACCGAGTACGATTGGGTTTGTTATTTTATCGCTTTACCTGAGAACACCATATGCGATTAGGCCTTTACGTGTGGATAATCTTAGGCTTTTATTTTGTCACTAAATGAAGTAATGGTGTTGAATGCACGGTTTGCAACACTGTTGATGTAAAGGGTGTTCCTAAAGTCTAAGTCCCCCGTCACAACTTTTGAAGGGGTTGAATTTAGACAGTGAAACCCTAGCAATGTAAGTTTGGTTAAGGGATCTACCTTTTTGTACAACCGGCATCTCACCTGCCCACTCTGGAGAGGGGGGGGGCAGGGGCCCCAACTCAGAAATTTTTAATGGAATGGGGGTAAAAGGAATACCTTATTTGAAAGGTGTTCATTAGGCGAGTATAATGACGCAATAAGAGCTTCGATACGATGAGCCCATCAATCATTACAATTTTCCTCTGTATCCCTACGTGTTACTAAGGCGAAAGACATTGTAAAGGGACGTAGGTGGCAGCAAAATGCTTGGTTCAATTTGGTTGGATTACACCCACGTCGTCTTCTGCAGTTTGAAATCAAGAGTGTGGGTCTAGGTGCCCCCATCCCCCCTTGCTCTCTAGGGATTCCTTTCAATCCTTTTAAAGTTCAATGAACACAATGTTTAACTAATGGAAAATGTTCACCGTCAGATTTTTATGTTTCGTTTCGCCAGTAGGGAAGCAAGGTCAGTCAGATTATTATTAAAAAAGAGCACGAGGGGGGGGGGGGGGGCGGGGGCCCAAAATTTGGGGTTTAAACTGCAAACGACGTTGTGGGTGTAATCCAATCAAATTGAGCGAAGCATTTTGCTGCCACCTACGTCCCATTGCGACGTCTTTAGCCCGAGTAACACATAGGATGCAGAGGAAAATCCTAGTGTTTGAATAGCCTCCATTTTGGATGTGCTCATCGTATCGATGCAATCATTGTGGCACGTTACTCGCCTAACGAAGACCTTAGAAATAAGGTATTCCTTTACCCCCCCCCTCCCCCCCATTCCATTGGAAATTTCTGACTCGGCGCCCCTGGAGCAGGCGAAATGCCGGTTGTACACAAAGGTAGATCCTTTAACCAAACTTACATTCCCAGGGTTTCACTGTCTTTACTCAACCCCTTCAAAAGTTGTGAGGGGGGACTGGGACTTTTGGGACACCCTGTATAATGGCTGAAGTGTATATCCATGTCCGACCGAATAAGTTTCTTCAAATTTGTGCGCACTGTGGCTAGGAAACGCTGAATTTCGCTCGCTTCACTCATACAATCAGCGCACTCAAATTCGACCTCCCCACTACTAATGATCCCCTCTTTCTAATGATCACTTCCATTATAAATATTCTTCCGTGTTCATGCTGGCAGAAATATGACTCAAATCAAACCTCCCCCCCCCACCCTCCATTAGGGTGGATCAAAAAAATTCTTTTTTTTTTATTTCAAATCGTAATAGTTTGGAAAAGTTGGTCTTCGACCTCCTAATCACTATCCCAAAAGGAAAAATTTCCAAAATAATTTTATGACTATTTTAGAATACATTTTTTTTACATTATGTAAGTAGGTACTCTCAGAGACCATTAAAAGAAGCCAGAATTAAATTTTTAAAAATATTTTGTTCGGAAACTTCGTTTTAATTCAGGGCGTAAAATCGACAAAAATACCTTTTTGCCGTATTTTGATGGCAGAAAATTCGCAATGTTTTCTGGAAGAAAAAAAACCGTTTTTGATTTTGGCTTCAATTTGGTGGTCTCTGAGAATACAAAATGAGATAATGTAAAAAACAATATTTTAAACTAGTCTAAAATCACTTTTGCAGAATTAGGGATTTTTCCCGTTGACTTTTAATGTTAAATTTTAGGCCCAGGTGGGCACCTCAAAAAATTAGTTTAGTTATTTTTACTTTTGGGATAGTGATTAGGAGATCGAAGACCAACTTTTCCACACTATTACGATTTGAAATTTAAAAAAAAAGCATTTTTTTGATCCACCCTACCCTCCACCCTAACCCCTATTTTTTTATTATCACTGCTTCTATTATATTCTACTAACCATGTTCACGTTCTTGCTGGCCGAAATAAATAAAGCTCAAGACGGTCTCGAAGCTGCCCCTTCGAGAACACTGCTTTTCTGAAAAGCTTTCCCGCGATGCAATTCCTCCAACCAGACACGCGCGGGCCGTGGGCTGTTGCCTGCTCCCATATCTCTAAGTCCCTTGCGACTCGGCCTGTTTATAGTTTAAAAGCTCTTCAGCGTTGGAACTACGCACCTGGATCATAGGACTTTGTTTTTTCCCTAAAATGGGGGCTACCCCATGAGCTTGTGTTGGGGCACCCTGCCTCCTCAAACCCCCGATACAAAATTTCACTTTGTTTCTGTGAGAAATAGACGTTTGGTTCCGATTGTGGAAATATGCGCATGGACCAGCCAACGTGATCGCCGAAAAAGTTACCAAGTTTATTTCTGTTCCCTACAATAAACATGACAAACACCCCTGGGTTGGGCACTTGATTCCTGACACCTCTCATAAATTAAAGAGTGCAGGCACAATCATCCAAGTTTGTTCGTCAACTGTAATGATTGATGACGAAGGTGGGAGGGGGTGAAAATAACTTATTTCTTGAGACGTATTACTGAACGTTCTCAATCGACAGCCCAACCCAAGGGTGTTATTATTTGATAAACTTTGTATCTGGGGGTTTGTGGGGCATGGCACCCCTGTGTATGCTCATGCAGTGGCACCCCAATGTAAGCTCATGCAGTGGCCCTTCATCTTTGGGACAAATCTTGGTCCTACGTGTCAGGTGTGTAATCTCAGTGCTGTAAAACCTTTGATGGGTTCACCGGACAATTTCCTGCACTTTGCAGGGACGCCCTCGTGTGGGCTTGGAAGCTACGTTGAAGATGTAATAAAATGCATTCCGTTTTCCAATTAACATGCCGTTTTCAGCGATCACTCTGGCTTGGCCACGTACATATTTCTCCAATTCGAATCAAACGTCTACTTCTAACGTCAAACGTCTTGTATCGGGGGTTTGAGGGGGGCAGTGTGCCCCAACGCAAGCTCAAGTCATCTTAGGGACAAGACGAAGTCCTATGAGTCAGGTGCGTAATTCCAATGGTGCAGGGCTTTTGGTTGGGGTGCAAGGGACTCAGCCTGTATATAGGTTTGGCCTACGTGTGTGTTACAAGGCCTGTTTTTGTGTTATTAGGCCTATATTTGTTTTATTACGCCTTAGCTTGTTTAATTATGCCTTGTTTGTGTAATTACACCTTTATTTGCGTAAACAGGCGTATATTGTAAATTAATTTTTCACTAAGTCACGGAGTGATCAGAAATGTCGAAATCTTGAAATTCCCTAGATTCGGGTGGCTATTCTACTGGATGGCACCACAGGTTATTAAGCTTAAAATTGTGAGAATAGGCATATAATTTACAGTATTTACTAATTTTCTTTAGTTATCAACTGAGGCCATGCAAGGCCCAGAACGCCAAGTTGGTTTCTCCCGAGGCACGTAGTAATAATGACTGACAAGGGGCGAATTGCAATTCGTCTCAATTGCAATTCTCTCCTCAACATGTTTTTCAGTACTAGTGTACAGTCCGAACTTGCAGGAGAGGCAAATATGTTCTCCTCCTACTCCCATGTCCTCCTCCCGTCAAAATTCTCTTACCCCGTTGGTACCCTTCCCCTTTCTCACAAATGCAGCGTGGTTCTGTTTATGCACGGTACATATTATAAAATTATGGTGTGCTAATACTATTCTAAAAGTTTCTTTGATGAAAAAAAAAAGGTTTATTTACCTAAAAGCCCGAACTTATTTCGAAAAAAAAATGAACGTTCCTTTGGACAACGGAAAGCCCTTCAAACTTTAATTTATTAGGTTAGAATTTCGATTCTATATCAGAACTTCCTCAGTAAAACACATTTTGCATACATTGCGCCTGAGGAAGCCTCTACTATAGAATCGACAATTTTAAAATAATAAATTCCATGTGTGGAGGGCTTCCCATCGTTCAAGGGTTCGTTCGTTTTACTTCTCATCTCTCGTCTGACCTTCTTAAAGACTTAGTTCAAGAGTTCAACATTAAATTTTTGTTCCCTCCACTTTATCACTGCCTCCTTTTACTTTGGTCTCTTATTTTTGTGTTGGTTTAAATTGTTTTCCCAATTCAACCATCCTAAATGGATTCCACTTAGTTTCATTGCGATAATCATATCGCGCAACAATTCGTATAACTTACCAAAGTATCAAGGACGACATAGCATCTAAGAGGACATTTCATCGTGAATCATTTCATAGCAAGACATTTCATCGCATTTTTTAAATTTATTTATTGAGATTCATTTTTAAGTTCTCATTTCCAAGCTCTTATTAAATTAAAACGTATAAATCACTTAAAATTAAAAAACTACATTAAAAACAATACATTGTAGTAATTCACTACGAATGCGCCTCCCCTCTGCCTCCCTGCCCAATGTTAATAACTGCATTATACATTTCTCATTAACCTTTTTAAGGCGGGGGGGGGGGGGGTGGCACATTCGTAGTGCATTATTGGAATATATTGTTTATAATGCACTTATTTTTATATTTTAAGTAATTCGTCCGCTAACAGCTTTACTTTACACACATCATTACACAAATGCCGCCGTATTTATTTTGGTTCCTTTCTCCCTGAACGAAAGGGCATTCGGAATTGCGAAAATCCCACCTGATTTTTCCTAGTTTTGTTATTTTCAGTTGGGTATGGTTAGGCGGTAGGATTGGGGGTTGACATTTCTCACTAAGGCATTTAACTGGTTGG
>JAHWFP010099489.1:0-36935 GCA_023313725.1 Lithobius niger | reverse complement strand
AGGATCCACTGGGTCTGACCCAATATTCTGATTTAAATGTTGAGAATTAGTAACATGGTGATCCATCAAAAACTTGACTCGTATATTGCACGTTTTGGTGACAGGTTTCCCATTAAAAATAAATAAAATGAAGTAATTCGATAGGCCTAATAATGGTTGTGTAGTTTTCCTGGTTTATATCGAACGTTACCAATAATTTGTGGTGGATAATTATAAAGAAGGTAAGTTGATATGGATAAACAAACTATGAAACAAAACGGCCAAGCACCTGTATTCTCCGTATTCCCCTGAGTTGCCGCTTTGGTTTCGACATTTGGTTGCACAATAATTAATTTAATTTAAACTCAGTCCTATGCTACAAAATGTAGCCAAATTGCCATTAAAAAATTAAAAAAAATATTCAAAAATGCATTGCTATCTTTGTGATAGGTCCATAAGCAAAGAGAGTAAGCACAACCCTTGTTCGAATCTTGTGAGTGATTCCCCGCTTAGGCAGTCTTACATATAAGTCCGAATGGCAACATAAATGGCTTTAATAATAATAAAAGACTTGATTACCAAAATAAAAGACGGAAAGGCTCCGGGGATCAGTAAAAACCATCCCAAATGAAAGGAAAGGGGCAAGTGCCGTCATTAATAAAATTCTGGCTATGAAACAATGTTTATGAAATAGCTTTCTAAATGTATGTTCCGATAAGGTTGAGGCTGTCTCTTCACTAAGCGAATTCCATGCAGGAACAACTATATTGGTGAAGAATAACTTCCTACAGTTGTTTGTAAGCCGTGGAATAATTAATTAAAAAGATCGGCCTCTAGAAGTCGGCTTAGTTATCAACTCGAAAAAAGAAAAATCGACACGTAACATATGTAGAAATTTGTATGTTCGAACAAGATCCACCTTCAATCTGCGCAAGCCTTCAAAACCTTCTTGCATTCATCCGTTATCTCTAACTGTGACTGTAACCTGTTGCAGTATGAGGTAACCAACGTGTTGATGTGTACTGAGAGTTGGCAGCTACCAGTGTCACGAAAAAAATGTATAAGAATCTCTATTGTGAAAGAACCTATCCCCTTTAAGTACAATATTGGAACAGCGGAACTATACCACGTGGTATTTATAAAACACCGTGGGTTGGTTTTTCCAGTCTGACCTAAAGTCCTCTTCCCATTGCAACTGCACAACTATTAGGGCAAATCGACTTTCTGTTATTATAAGACGAAATTTTAATTTGGGAAATCTTTCATGGAAAGGTTTGCATCTGTAGTTATTTAATTCTTGTTGAACCATCAGCTTTTTTATGTTGTGAGTGACCTACAGTGCTTTAAAAAATGTTTTGATAAATTTCTTCGTTTTATTTATTTATTTTATTTTTTCTGTTTTTTTTTTCTCCTTTAGTCTATCAGGCTTTAAAGAACACTTAATGAGATCCGACCTCGTCTACAGGCCATGAAAACGAATGACGCTATAGTAGAAAGAGCATTCTAATTCATTAAAGTTGATGGCGAGTTTGTACAAATTTTAGTTGAAATATCATGCTTCAAAAATGACCGAATAATCAAGATCGGAACTTGCTGCAAAACTGATGATAGTTGTAAACCTATGTAGATATTCGAATATGAAGTTGTAAACATGGTTTAAAACATGAAACGTGTCAAATAAATAAGATAATTGAATAATATTACATCAACTGCATCTCTATTATTAGGTTCTGTGTTTCTTTTGCGTCAATGTATTGCTCCTCAAACTTCAATTCAAAGAGTGACATACGAGTTACCTAAAAAGAGGTTAATATACTGGAGTGGATGAAATATTGAAGAGTCAATAAATATAATAATTTAAATAATCTTCTTAAGCTGAAGAAGAAGCTGTTATCTAGTATTATTTTCAACAGTATCAAGATTTAGATGGTTAAAGAGAGTTCGACATTGTAGGAAGCTCGTACATAAACATAAAAGGGAGAGAATTACTAGTTCACCTGATTTTCCATAGATGGCGCCAAAGGTTCTACTAATTATTTTCTGATCTTTTTGTTCTATAGGAAAGAGTTACTTCAAATATGTGGCTAACTTAGATTTGTGATGCTAAGGATTGCTTTGAATATGATGTTCGTGTTGTGACGTACTCCCAAATTCGTTTCTTTGATATTAACCTATACTTTGTTATTCGCAGAAGCGGTCCTGTGGAAATAAACGTGTGAGTTTGCAGACTGGTCCAAAGCTAGAATAAGAGAAAGGCAGATTTAATTCGTACTAACTCAACGCAAATGAGGAAGAGACATTTAAACCCGTTTAAAAAAAGATTTAAAAGGTTTTTAACTACGAAAATACAGTGGAAAAATAATATAAAAGAAGAAATATGGTTAATAATTAGCATTAGATAAGAAGATGAAAGTAGGAACAACAGAATGATAAAAAAATCATTTGCTGACTTGAACCTAAGTGCTACTGTAAATTTTCAGTAGGGGGGGGAAAATGCGATTTGACTACCCTCGGACGCACAAGATGGCCACCGTCAAGTAAACCGTGTTTTTGAGGTTGAAGGAGTGATGGGACAAAAAAAACGCAAGAGGTTGACTTTATTCGGAATTTTATCCTCTTTCATATCAATATCTACAAGTTTTACCGTGGGGTCGAGAGTTTGGGCCTTGCGTAGACTACGGGGTGGGGTACTTAAAAAAAAATGCAGTAGTGAAAAATTGTGGGGGCTCAATCACCGTTACCGAACTGTACGTGGTCGTATTTATTGCTTACTTCTCTGTATTTTAATAGCTTGCATGCGCGTGCGTGCACTCCTCTCGCAACAGAGATAATCGATATTCTGACGTCTAGCAACCACCTGCCTGCCAACGAGGTCTAGAGTCGAACGGGAGAAGGATGGGAAAAAGGGAGTTGGATTTAATTTGATGCCCGAAGATAATTACAACTTGCTAGATAAACGTTAACTAAAGTACGCATTGAGGTACTGTCTACCGCAGATTTTGCTGCAGAAGATGTCTATTTCCAGCTAGATCTGAACGTGACGTTTCGTTAAACGAGTATAACAATAAATAAATAAATGAACACTTTTTCTTATTGCTTTATTTATTGACCACTTCGAATAAATTGTTACAACCTTTATTTAATTGTGACAACACAAACATGCAATATTGTCCGCATAAAATTTCGTTGGTAGCTTGTATCCTCTTCGGATTCCACATATTTCTCTTGTCACGGAGGTAATTGTAGATTTCTATCGGCGGTTTTAACCCGAAGCTGTCGAAATAAAATGCGCACAAACCTTTTTTATTCAAATAAGCGGTCCAATGCGTTCCTTCACCTTCTCTCGAATCTTGTAAATTACCTAGGCCGCATTCTAGCACTTTGGGACATGTTGGCATTAGATTTTTGCTGTACACGCCTCTAAACGTAATTTTTTCCTAGCTTCTTGGCATATTTGGCGAGATCTAAATTTGTCAAGGGTCTGCTCATAGGTACCCCGGCTTCATGTAAAATCCTCGTCCACACTGTTTTTAATCCTCCTCAAACCTCCACCCGTTTTCGAAGCGGCGGCAAGCGCTTCCATCTTAGCGTTGTGACGTTTTATTTCTTCGAGTTGTCTCGAGTTAGCCTTGGAGTCAATCACAGTCTTGGCGATTGCGGCCGATCCACCTCCTACTGCTCCTAGGGCAGCTAAAATTGGTAAAAGTAACGGCAAGAAACCACCTTTCTTCACGTGCGTACGAGAGAATTTAAGATTCAATCCCTAGCCGCTCGTTTTAGCCTTTCGAATTCTGGACTGCTGCCTCTTGGTGACGGGTAGGGCCACCTTCCCCGTCTTGAGCTGTGAGTTGGCTAGACGTATGCTGGGTGTTTTGCCGGCTTTGATTTGACTCAGCATTCTCTTTTTTTGGGCCGTGGTCAAACCTACGATAGCTTTTCCATACATGTTTGTTGGTGAGAGTAGAAATAAATTGATGATCCTTTTTTATATTAAATTTTTTTTTCATAAGAAAATTCCTTTTATTCAAGTTTCTTCACACTATCACTTCGACTTTACTTTTGTCCAATTTCAAGCTCATCAACCTTTTGCTAATGACAAGGACGTGACACCGTGCATTGGCAGGTACTTGCGCACCAAATTTGAACCACAAAGACACGTGAATTACGCTCGATTTGAGACGTTCGCTTTGCTTGCTGCAGTCGATGCAGATAGACGGGAAGATCTTGGCATACGTGGACATGTCGAAGGCGGGTCCCGTTTGAGTCTCTTCGTAGTACTGCTTCCTAAAGTTGACTAGATCTTGATATATGTTTAAAACGTTTCCGCTGCCAAAATCCGTATTCAGTTCTAAAAACGGGTACCGCTCCGAGTTCAGCGTCACGTGAGCGTCCGTTAGGTTGCAATGGTCGAAGACGGCTGGATTTTTCTTTTGATCTCTGTCTCTCCCAACCTGGAATCCAATTATTACATATCTCGGCTTCTCGATCGAGCTCGTAGTGATCAGTCTCCAAGTACAGCTAGTTGTAGTCAATTAATCGAGCATATCCGAGTACCAGTGTCTCAAAGCCATCGGTACCGTGATCCCAGCATCCACTAACCCGTACAACCTATTTTTCTGAGAGTTGGATGGTGTTACGTGAGGGAGACACCAGGAAACTTGATCTAGAACGATCTTGCCCGGAGCGACTCCAGTGCCCGTGAAAATGGCGTTTGTGTCGGCAGCTCTCATTAAAGTCAACGTTTGCTGAACCCCGTAAATCGCTTTCGTATAATCTTCGAAGAATCCCATCAAATGCGAGAGGGGTATGGCATAGGCGAACTAACCTTTCGGGGTGTTGGTGCTGAGAAGGACGTCTCTCTTGTGTTTGAAGACTGCGTTCGTTCCGTCGTCGGCCGTACTGGCATTGCTGCCGTCTAAGAACCATCCTCTATTAGCTACGTGTGCTTGGTCCTGCGGGCCATAGCTGACGATTCCTTTCACGGTGCTGGCAAATCCCGGGTGATTGATCTCATCCACAGTCTTGTCACCGATCTGGTACTTGATGTTCGAGAAGAGGTAAGCTAACTCATTGCTCACCAGAGCGATCTTGTCGGTGGCCACGTAAGCCGACCCATCACTTGCTTTTACCAGGGCGCCCTTCGCGTATAGATAACTCTGAAGAGGATGTGTGAAGAGATCCTGGTTCTGAACGACTATTCTAAGTTCCGAGTTCACGTTGTTCAAGTTCGTTCCCACTATCGGAGTGTAGTCGTGGTAATTGTACTATACCGCGGATTCGTCCAGGGTAAAAGGTTCCTGGACATTTCGATAACCTTCTACGTTATCCATTTTGTGTTCGTGATGAGACTTTCTAGAAAGGCCGCGTTCGATGGAGTCAGGACTTGTTGTTGCTTGGGTCAGGATTCTGTAGACAGTGGTGGTGGTGGTAGTTGTCCATACCACCACCACCACTGTCTACAGAATCCCGACCCAAGCAACAACAGAACATTAGATGGTTTGTTAGTCTTAAAGTCTAACATTTAATACATACTAATTATAGCCTTTTATTTATATAAAAAACATTTTGTTGTTTTACAAGTATTAATTTGTAACAAGTTGCCTGGATTCGTTCACGTAAGAATTGCGTATCAGATCGCAGTGTACCAAGATGGAATTGACGTCTAGGATGTCGGCCGTGTTCTTGGCGATGCTGATACCTTGTAGGTACACTTCTGGCTCGAATCCGAATAACTTCCCCACGGTTGTTAGGTCGGCGGCGGAGAAATCTACCTTGTAGCTCTTGTTCGTGATATGTAGCTCGCATTTCAGAGTATTGGGGTTGTTGACAATGCGAACGTGCAAGACATCGTTTGGGACGTCCCAGTGCTGACGCTTCTTCATTTCCACGTAGACATACTTTTCTATCGCTTCTAATTTGTAGGAACCTACTGGGATGACGAGTTTCGTCCACTCCCTACCGTTGTTGTGAGTGTACCCAAACGTGTCCGACTCGAAAGCTTTCACATTCGGAATCGAGTTGTACCTTTCCAAGTTGACCAGGTTGATGTCCCATCCCTCATTGTCATCGCTCGTTAGCATTAGAGGCGTCGAAAACTTGGTGGTGAAATCTGTGGTGTTTGAGGAAAGAACTATGGAAAAGGAAGGCATCGTTGTTCTTATGTCACACTTAACGAAGGTGTATCGTTTACGATTAATCTTAAACATTTATTAATACAAATTTTCTCTTTAGTCTTTTATTATTTAAAAAATTTTATTCGTCTTTTAACATCTTCCAAACTCTTCGATCAACTTGCTATGCTCGTCATCCGACAAGAGACCGTTAACTTTCAACTCCGCGTATATTTGCACAATTTCTTCGTCGAGCGAGGTGTTCCCAGCATCTCTCGAAGCCCTGATTAGTTTCAGTCTTTTGCACAGATCGTTTGCGTCTTTGTAAAAACGGTACCCTTCCCCTTGCAGAATCGGTTGTTGTTGTTGTTGTTGAACCTTGCCAAACATCGGTTTGATGAAAGTCGCGTACTTGTAACCGGCGCTGGATTTCTCTTAGCATCATGATCGTGGTGTCTGTAAATGGTGCTGATGCTAAGAGACTGAAATCCAGCTCCGGTTACAAGTACGCGACTTTCATCAAACCGTTGTTTGGCAAGGTTCAACAACAACAATAACAACCGACTCTACAAGGGAAAGGGTACCTTTTTTACAAAGACCCGAACGTTCTGTGCGAAAGACTGAAACTGATAAGGGCTTCGAGAGATGCTGGAAAGACCTCGCTCGACGAAGAAATCGTGCACATATACGCGGAGCGAATGGTCTCTTGTCGGATGACGAGCACGGCAAGTTGATCGAAGAGTTTGGGAGATGTTAAAAGACGAATAAAATTTTTTAAATAATAAAAGACTAAAGAGAAAATTTGTATTAAAAAATGTTTCAGATCAATAGTAAACGATACACTTTCGTTAAGTGCGACATAAGGACAACGATGCCTTCCTCATCCATAGTTCTTTCCCTAAACACCACAGTCCTCACTGCTAACGAGCGATGACAATGAGGGATGGGAGATCGTCCTGGTCAACTTGGAAACGTATAACTCGATTCCGAATGTGAAAGCTTTCGAGTCGGACACGTTTAGGTACACTCACAACAACGGTAGGGAGTGGACGAAACTTGTCATCCCGGAAGGTTCCTACGAATTAGAAGCGATAGAATAGTATGTCTACGGGGAAATGAAGAAGCGTCAGCACTGGGATGTCCCGAACGACGTCTCGCACGTTCGCATTGACAACAACCCCAATACTCTGAAATGCGAGCTACATATCACGAACAAGAGCTACAAGGTAGATTTCTCCGCCGCTGACCCAACGACCGTGGGGAAGTTATTCGGATTCGAGCCAGAAGTGTACCTACAAGGTATCAGCATCGCCAAGAACACGGCCGACATCCTAGACGTCAATTCCATCTTGGTACACTGCGATCTGATAGGCAATTCTTACGTGAACGGATCCAGGCAACCGAATCTTTACTCCTTCTTTCCTAATTGCGCAGCGGGAAACAAGATAGTGCAGTCCCCTCACAACTTGATCTATCTACCCGTGACCAGCAACGCCATTCACTCGATCAGAATGTGGTTGACCGACCAGGACGACCGTCCGCTTAATTTGAGGGGCGAGACCGTGACTATGAGATTGCACTTGAGGAAGATGAAATGAAATTAATACTTGTAAAACAACAAATTTTTTTATATAAATAAAAGGATATAAATAATATGTATTAAATGTTGGACTTTAAAACTGACAAACCATCTAACGGAAAACTACCACTACCACCACTGTCTACAGAATCCCGAACCAAGCGACAACAAGTCCTAACTCCATCGAACGCAGCCTTTCTAGAAAGTCTCACCAAGAAAGCAAATGGAGACTGTAGAAGGTTATCTAAATGTCCAGGAACCTTTTACCCTGGACGAATCCGTGGTAGAGTACAATTATCACGACTACACTCCGATATTGGGAACGAACTTGAACAACGTGAACTCGGAACTTAGGATAGCCGTTCAGAACCAGAATCTCAGCACATCCTCGTCAGATTTACCTATACGTGAAGGGCGCCCTGGTAAAAGCAAGCGACGGGTTGGCTTACGTTGCCACCAACAAGATCGCTCTGGTGAACAATGCGATAGCTTACCTCTTCTCGAACATCAAGTACCAGATCGGTAACAAGACCGTGGACGAGATCAATCACCCGGGATTTGACAGCACCGTGAAAGGAATCGTCAGCTACTGCCCACAAGACTAAGCACATGTAGCTAATAGAGGATGGTTCCTAGACGGCAGCAATGCCAGTACGGCCGACGACGGAACGAACACAGTCTTCAAACACAAGAGAGACGTCCTTCTCAGCGCCCACACCCAGAACGGTTCCTTCGCCTACGCCATACCCCTCTCGCATTTGATGGGATTCTTTGAAGATTACACGAAAGCGATTTACGGGGTTCAGCAAACATTGACTTTAATGAAAGCTGCCGACACGAACGCCATCTTCAGGAACACGAAAGTCGCTCCGGGCAAGATCGTTCTAGATCAAGTTTCCTGGCGTCTCCCTCACATAACAGCATCCGACTCTCAGAAAAAAAGGTTGTACGGGTTAGTGGATGCTGGGATCATGGTACCGATGGCTTTCAGACACTGGTACTCGGATATGCTCGATTTGCCGACTACAACTAGCTGCACTTGGAGACTGATCACTACGAGCTCGATCGAGAAGCCGAGATACGCAATAATTGCATTCCAGACTGGGAGAGACGGAGATCAAAAGAAAAATCCGGCCGTCTTCGACCATTGCAGCCTAACGGACGCTCACGTGACGCTGAACTCGGAGTGGTACCTGTTTTTAGACCTGAATACGGATTTTGGCAGCGGAAACGTTTCGAACGTATATCAAGAACTAGTCAACTTTAGGAAGCAGTACTACGGAGAGACTCGAACAGGACCCGCCTTTGACGTGTCCACGTATGCCATGATCTTCCCGTTAATCTGTATCGACTGCAGCATGCAAAGCGAACGTCTCAAATCAAGCGTAATCGACATGTATTTGTGGTTCAAATTCGGTGCGCAAGTACCTGCCAACACATGGTGTCACGTCCTTGTCATTAGCGATAGATTGATGAGGTTGAAATTGGACAAAAGTAAAGTCGAAGTGATAGTGTAAAGAAACTTGAATAAAAGGAATTTTCTTACGAAAAAAATTAAATATAAAAAAGGATCATCACTTTATTTCTACTTTCACCAACAAACATGTATGGAAAAGCCATCGTAGGTTTGACCACGGCCCAAAAGAAGAGAATTCTGAGTCAAATCAAAGCCGGTAAAACACCCAGCATACATCTAGCCAACTATCAGCTCAAGACGGGGAAGGTGGCCCGACCCGCCACCAAAAGGCAGCAGTCCAGAATTCGAAAGGCTAAAACGAGCTGCCGGGGATTGAATCTTAAATTCTCTCGTACGCAAGTGAAGAAAGGTGGTTTCTTGCCGTTAGTTTTACCAATTTTAGCTGCCCTAGGAGCAGTAGGAGGTGGATCGGCCGCATCACCAAGACTGTGATTGACTCCAAGGCTAACTCGAGACAACTCGAAGAAATAAAACGTCACAACGCTAACATGGAAGCACTTGCCACCGCTTCGAAAACGGGTGGAGGGTTGAGGAGAAAAAAACACAGTGTGGACGACGTTTTTACATGAAGCCGGGGTACCTATGAGCAGACCCTTGACGAATTTAGATCTCGCCAAATATGCCAAGAAGCTAGGAATACGTCCGTTTAGAGGTGTGTACAGCAAAGATCTAATGCCAACACGTCCCAAAGTACTAGAATGCGGCGTAGTTAATTTACAAGATTCGAGAGAAGGTGAAGGTGAAGGTATATATAAAAATAAATAAATAATTCAATTTCTAGGTTTGAGTTTGCAGTGTGCTAACCATGTTTGAGTTTGTGGGGTGCTAACCATTGGGAGAAAAAAGATCGATATTTCAACTAGCCAGTGGATCAATGAGTCAACCTACAGACATGGATTATTTCTCTATTTTACTTTATTCAAGCACCTGATGTCATTTTGTAGCAGTCCACTTTGTCCACACCAACAAGTTAATTTAAAAATTAAACCATTTTACTTTTAAATTGTTCAAATAACACTCATCACAAGCATAAACCACGTACCTCCATCTTTAGCTATCTGTGCAGGAAATAACACAATTTTTAACTTGCCTGACCAGCTGTTGGAATATAAAAAAATGATATAACACGTCATTATTCTGTTGGCAGGTAGGTGGTTGCTAAACGTCAGAAAATCGATTATCTCTGTTGCGAGAGCTTGCACGCACGCGCACGCAAGATCTTAAAATACAGAGAAGTAAGTTCGGTAACGGTGATTGAGCCCTCACAATTGTTCACTACTGAATTGTACCCCACCCCGTAGTCTACGCAAGGCCTAAACGCTCGATCCAACGGTAAAACTTGTAGACATCGATATGAAAGAGGATAAAATTCCGAATAAAGTTGATGTCTTGCGTTTTTTTCGTCCCATCACTCCTTCAACCTCAAAAACACGGTTTACTTGATGGCGGCCATCTTGTGCGTCTGAGGGTAGCCAAATCGCATTTTCCCCGTACTATTTTCTACCTAATAGCAAATTAAAAATAAGATAAAAACCACACTGTAAACATAATCATCCTTAAATTCTGCTGAAAACGTGTGCAAGAGGTTTGTTAAATCTTAGAAACACATGATAGTTACAAAGTTGCATTTAAAGGCATTTACAGGATAGGATTAACGGTAGCACTTGGAAAAAGGTTACAGACTGCCGCAACACAGTTAGCAAAATCGAATATTCAACAGTCGAGCTTAGTAAAATTTACATAATTTTTAAATCTATAACGTCTAGTCTTCTAGTACTTTCATACTGCAAAAAAAACGAGTTAAGGGATTCACTGGGCCATTCAGAATGGTGAATCTTGCCTCAGACATCCTAATTCTTATTAATCTAAACCGATGAATACGTCTTTAAAGATTTAAAGATTTTTTTTAACATTCAGAGATTTGGCTGTTCGTCATTATATTCACTCAATTCTGTCGATATATCTCTTAACTGGAGCAGAAGTCCTCTACGATAACACTCCAATGCAGAGCATTACATGAAAACCACAAGGACTGCCCAAACTACATTTTGCATGTACTAGCACGGGTGCCTGGAAAGGGTTTCTAGAAAAAATCTGAATCGCACATGGGATAAAGCAACCATCAGGGTAACAACGAGACATCCGCGGCCTTGTCAATTGTTAAGCTGAGGGGGTGTCTAATTGTTAAAAGCTTGAGAACAGTAGCTGGTGGTGGGGTGGTGATGAGACTGTTGAACATTTTTTGTTGGAGTGCCCTCGTTGGGACCGGTTCCGCCGGTTTGGGACACGGGTTGGGGAAGGAAACCCGCTCCGTGCTGTTCTTGGGGTTCCACCATTCGTAGGGCCAGGACAGTGTTTGCTGTACCGGGTCTTGGGTTTTTGCAAGGCCACGCAACGTTTCGGATTATAAGGTGGTTTCGCAGTCCCTTCCTTGGTGTTCGCTCTCCTGTGCGGTCCAGGTTGAACCCGGCTTTGTGCCGATGCTATGTAACGGGGGTGTGGGGAGAGGTGCTATGATGGGTCAGAGTGGTGGAATTGTTATCTTTGTGAGTTGGTGGTGGTCTGGTTGTTAGGTTAAGTAGGTTAAGTTAGTTTGTAGTATTGAGCGATAAGTGTAATAGGCTTTTAGGCTCATTAAAAACTTCAACTTCAACAGTAGCTGTGTCAATTGTTGATCCGAGTCCGTGTCTACCCACTAACTGTTAATGGCGCGTCACTCAGGAAATCGATGCTACCTGAATCATTTGCACGGTTGACTGTTACTCAACTTTGAAATTAATTGAAGTTTTGGCGTAAAGTGGACACGCTGTTGAGGAAGTAGTAGTGGTACAGACGGGAAGAGGGAAGGGAAACACAGCTATTTTAGGCTGTGAAGAAATCGAAACCCACCGAAGAAATCGGAGTCCACTACATTATGTCGAAGTGGAAATATGGTGACCTTATAAAGTTTATCTTAAAATTGGGCGAACGTAAACTTTGACTACCACCAGCACTGTGTATGCTTTGTCGGAATTCCTTAACTATTCAGGATTCCAAATTTACAATGGTGAATGTTTGAAATAAATTCGAAAAATTGTAGTTTCTTCCGTAATAATTGTTCGATTTACGTCAAATTTTGTCTCAACAATATTTTTGAGGGTCAAAAGTGATGTACCAAATTTCATTCCAATCCGACCTTTAGTTTGAGCTCTACCCAGACTACAAAAGTGCAACAAACCAACCAACATTTTAAAATTTGGATGCCTGGAAAAGTAATTGAAATATTTTGAAAAATGATATATGTATCACCAGCAGGGTAATGAACGAAAAGTAAATGACTTGACTGAAGAACACAGAAGCAAATGGCCCAGAAAGTAGTCGAGTGTGTCGCCTCATGTTGTTCTTCCTTTGTTTCGACGTCAAAAGTTTTGAAAGTTGGGCTGTGGTTTTAGTTGCATTTACATGTATAATGGTTGGATACAGGAGTAAGGTTTCACGTGGACTAAACAGAACAGCAACACTGCAGTATCTGAAACTTTACAGGAAAGTTAATTTGTGTTCCTTTGCTATTTTGACTTCGGATCAGTTACACCTTACCTTTAACATCAAACGATTCGTTTTTGTTTTCTAATTCTTGACATCCGAAGTTGGTGTTCTGTATTCATTGTTGAAAATGCTCTGAATTTCACTCGTTTCACTCGCTCATTCAGTGCAAATCTTTCTGTTATAAGTTGGTTTTTCTGCAGCTCTCTTTCAGCAGCTTTGGTATTTATTCGTATTATTACAGGACGGCAAGCCAAATGGGAAACGAACATTTTAGCTATAACACGGGAGTGAGAGGTCAAACCATAAACTAATTCGTAGTTAAGTTAAATCTACCCCAAAACAAAACTTGTTAAGGATTCCCGCCAAGCTTTTCGGCCATGTGAAGTCGTGATATCAAACCCCAAGCTCTTTCGCCAAGCTAATCACACTGAGTAATAGGTCGAAGGTTAAATGAAATATATATATATAAATTGCTTATTGTGCAATTTTCAATTATTTCATTTAACGTTTGAAGCCTGGCGAAAGAGCTTGGTGTTTTATATCACGACTTCACACGGCCGAAAAGCTTGGCGGGAATCCTTAACAAGTTTTGTTTTGGGGTACATGTTAGTTCTTTTTGGTCCAAATTGATGAAATCCATTTGGTTTTCTTAGTAATTATGATATGGAAACACCAATCTAGTGTTTTGGTCCATTAACTTTTTTTGTTAGCTTGCGTTACATTTTGAGGACAGCAATCACCTTTTTTACACAATAGCATTTCAAATTAGTATTGAAGACTAACGGATTTATTTACTGTTCAATTTGGTATTGTTGCATAATAACAATGTTTAAAACAATGTAAAACAATCAATTTGGTCGTTCGGAGCTCCCTAACCCCTGAACCACTGGACCAATTAGAAAGGTCCATATGAAAAGGGCACATCTCCGTAGCAATACCTATAAAATGAGCTAAGAACCAGCTTTATTCACCGCATGGAAGAATTTATCTACCCCAAAACAAAACTTGTTAAGGATACCCGCCAAGCTTTTCGGCCGTGTCAAGTCGTGATATCAAACGCCAAGCACTTTTTCCAAGCTAATCCCACCGAGTAATAGTTCGAAGGTTAAATGAAATATATGAAAATTGCCTACTGCGCAATTTTCAATTATTTTATTTAACGTTTGAAGTCTTAGTCTGTGGGATTAGCTTGGCGAAAGAGCTTGGCGTTTATATCACGCCTTCACAGGGCCGAAAAGCTTGGCGAGAATCCTTAACAAGGTTTGTTTTAGGGTAGATATCAGCTGTTTTTGGTCCAAATTGATGAAATCCATTTGTTTTTTTTTAGATATTGTAAGACGGAAACACCAATCTAGTTGTCGGTCCATTTCCTTTTTCTTTTTGTTTGCTTTCGTTACATTTTGAGGACAGCAGTCACATTTTTTATATGATAGCATTTCATTAGTAAGGAAGACAACGGATTTATTTAATGTTCAGTTTGGCATTGTTTCATAATAACAATGTTTAAAACAATGTAAAACAATCAATTTGATCATTTGGAGCTCCCTAACCCTTGAACCACTTGACCAATTAGAAAGGTTCATATGAAAAGAGCACATCTCCGTTGCAGTACCTATAAAATGTGCTAAGAACCAGCTTTATTCACCGCATGGAAGAATTTATTTACGTGATACAAAAAAGCGTTTTCAGTAGTTTAGTAAGTAATTAGGCAAATATCAACGTTATTCACGTCGTTTTTCAACAAGAAAACGGTAAGATGTGTCATTAATGGTGACTTTTATAGTGACTTTTGGTAAAGTCTTCCGATCAAACAAGTTTCAGCCTTTTCTGTCGCATTGTTATTTATCCTCACAAGGCTGAAAACACCCAAACTCCCTTTGCTGTAAAGACACAACGAGTCTAGTGGTCGCCATGCTCAAATATATATTTTATCTGGATGTTATCGTTTTATCTGGGCAGGCGACACACTAGCGTGTGTCTTGATTAAAGTAATAACGTAAAATGCATACTTATTTAACCGGTTCACAACAAAATTCAACAAAAACACTGAATTATGTCATATAATAATGCTTTTCTTCATGTTTCCTCAAAGTAGGTGTGTATTTTTGACTCGTCGGCATTGTTACCATTTGTTTGATCTTAAGTCTACGTCTTGCGGCTTGCTTTTGCTGATTCGCATATTGCCTAATAATAACTTTTAAAACAATGTAAAACAATGATAATTTTTCTGACTATCGAAAATTTGCGGAAATTTGTTGTTTTTTTGTGCGTTTGTGAAAATAAGCGTTGATATAAGGTGATTTTTCAACTTTAAAAATGTAAAACTATAAATCTCATCGTTCAGTGCCCCGTAAGTTAGGGTGGGCGCATCGCTCCGGGCCACAGCCCCAAGTAAAGATATTTCTATTTCCCCATAACTCCGGAATGGCACGACCAATTGAAATTTCTATTTCTGTAAAGGGTACGAAATCAGCTCTTTCAACTGAGTAAAGAACCAGCTTTCTACAACAAATGGTTTAGTCTGTGCAGACCATTCCATTAGCGTGTCCCAACTCAAGTACAGATCTCCGATAAGCAAAATCGGAAATTAATAAAACTTGATATTCGTGTTCACCAAGTCCAACAAAGCTACTAAATTTGAGTGGAAAATATTATAAGTCGGCGGAAAAATTAAGCATCGAACTTTCGGCTTTAACATGGAGGAACGAGGTTAGACCTTGCACTGTAGGCTACTGCCTTTACTAATAAAAAAAAGCAAGTGTAAGATTAAAAACGTCTACTGTGTTTTAAATGTCTAGAAGCAAGCGGTACTGTATCTCATCGTAGCTAAAGGAACCAGGACAAACTACAAACTTCATAAATGTGGAATCAATGCCTTGGCTTAATAATCTCCTCCATGTCGGCAATAGTTACATTCCTAATGACAAAATTAACTACTGATTTTCGTTTGCTAGAAGATTATATGCAACGAAAAAACGTTTTTCACAAGTAAAACATTTCGTTCGTTTTCTTGCCAGTAGATGGTGTTAAATCGTCTGCCAGACTCTTTCTTTATGTCTTACAAATAATAAAGTGGCTAAGTGGGGCAGGACGGGACTAATTTTAACTTGTATGGGCAGCCAGATTTAGCTTACTGGCCAGCACCTACAATATCAAGCAGCGCAACCAGGAGCGCTCCATTCACCACAAATCTCCCCAACTCATCCCAATCCTAAATGTCCCCCCACCTCTTTTCATAGGTAATATCCCGAGTGCAAGGGTAGATATCGATAATTTTTTGGAGCACGAAAGTTTTTGCTCCTATTAAACTCGTGCGTGTTTGTGTTGGCTAATTATGAAGAACCCGAATCACGAAGTGACGAGGGCGCTTATAGCCAACTCAAGCACGAACGAGTTTAAGGGAGCAAAAACTTGAGTGCTCCAAAAATATAGATAACTACCCGCTCCAGGAGGGTTGTTTAATCAGAGTATCTCGCGAGAATTATTTTATCGGCAGTTTATTAATAAATCAATTACAAACATAAGAATTGCTTAAGAAGATCTGCATTTTGTGTTAATGTTGTTGTACTTTTATTAATTTTTTAGCGAGTCTATTAGTTGAGGCTTATGTAAAGTAGCCTTTCAGTTTCGGAGTATCAGTTTCGTTTATTTTTAATACGCCTCAGTTTGCAGACGATCGCAGGTGTCACTGGAAACTTTACTTTACGTTTTATAAAAGCTCTACTAAACTCTACTGTTTATGTAGCAGTTAAATTAGCTATACGTGTTTACATCTATCTTCGTTATTTATTTGTATTTATCTAATCGCAAACTCTTTGCTGCCATGCTGGACGCCAGCCTTCAGTCCAGTCAGTCTATTGCTTGCTGTCTTGGTTGCGATGGAAACAAATACAGCCTCGTAAAAATAAGTTCGAGTGACAATTGCGAATGTGTTACCGACAGCAGCAATAAACGAATCGTGCCTAATGACCAATTCTGTCGCCATCTTTCGAATAACCGTTTCACTCGCTAGTTAGCAGTAGTCCGAATCAGAAGTAGTTTTAGCAGTTGATGTCCCTTCGAAAACAATCAAATGTTACCAAACCTAAACTTTTCTCACATACTGAGTTTAGCTTCTCATTCATTAGTAGGCGATTAATTCAGCCTTCTTAGCAGTTTTAAGTATGCGAATCTGGTGTTATTTGATGCCAACTAGCTGTGATTCTGGCTTATCGCTAACGCACTAGTGCGCTTATCACTTCGTTATCACCCTCTCGGTAGACCATTCAGTGTGCAGATCAAAATAAGCGGGATGTGTTTGGTTCATACTCCAAAAATCTCCCTTTCCCATTGGCCAAAAAATAATGAGGGAGATACTCACCAGAGTTGCATTCAAACTGAATTACGCGATTCAAACATATTTTCGATTTGGGCTGTTTTAAAAATATAAACCTTCTTGGAATTGGAAGTGCATTGAAGAGACTTGCCTCCTTGCCGTGTAGCTTCGTTTGGAGTAATCAATGCCCACAACGTAATACCATGGTTTTATTCTAAAACAAAACTGATAGGGGTAAAAGCTCTATCTCGAGGATTATAACAAAGTATCTTCTAGATGCCAAATCGGAAAATTAATAGACTAATGGAATTGACTAATGGTACTGTAGGTCAGTAAAGTATTGTAACTTTGTTTCTTACGGAGTATCGAGAAAAATGTACATGTCTTGTTTGAAACGTACATCTCTGTACATTTTTTTGGGAGGTTTGCAGATTTTGGTGATAGGTGCATCCTCTGCTTCCAGAAAAACTTTTACTCGAATCTCAAGGGCTTCATTCTATACTTGAGTTGTTGTGAAACTAAACCGTACTAGCTCGTACTACTGGGCAAAAATAAAGGCTTTAAAATTTCTGGGAAGGGGGATGGGCCAGTGAGTGAGCAATAATCTTCTATGCAACGAATGTCAATCGTTCTTTCGCATTTAGGGGTGAAACTAAGGCTGACAATGAAGTGCACAGGTAAAAAATTCCTATAAAAAGTGATGTTTAATCAGAACATAAGAGGTCGGTAAGAACGAATGTGATAAACAAAATATGAAGTCTGATGGCTGGTAGACATATGGAAAAATGCAAGACTAGTTACGACTTTAGTACGTTGATTTTTGAATTGAATGTTCTAATGCATTGAGCGAAGATGGATTGCATATTGTGCGGTTTGTTATGGTCATTTCACAAATTGGCACACCAAGCCGTCGATTCGACTGCCTCTCTCAAGCCAGCTTACAGCAGCTGAAACTCAAAAACTAAGTCTCCACGCACGCAGCAAGCTTTGTGAGGGGGTGCCGAGGACCCCGAGCAAAGCGAGCTGCAACAGCCCAGTGGTCAGTGTCCTCATATCTAAGCCAAGTGAACGCGGGTTCGAGTCCCGAGACCGAACCAACTATCATATGGGACTATCATATTGGACTATCAATGGGACTTTAAAAAAAAAAGAAAATCACCAGAAAAAAACTGGTGAGTGAAAAGGTTAAATAGCTAATACAGCACGAAAAAGACATCAATAAAAATGAGTAAAAGGGTCAATGGGCCAAATTATGTCAAAAAAGCAAGTTCAGCCAGTGGGTCAAAATGAGTCAGCGGATTACGGAAAAAAATAAAGCAGGTCAGTGGGCCATGGGTCAAAACCTATTTACCTATCACATAGTATATGTGCTCAGTTGTAGGGAGTTGTTCACCTTGCAGTTGTTTTGCCAGGTCAAAGGTGGCTTGCCACCAAATAAAGTTTGCAGCATCTAACACCATCTATTAAAGTGCTATCTAGTTCTCTCTAGCGCTTGACCGCAGCAGGAAAAGGGATGCACAAAGAAATATCTTTCAACAAAACTGACAAGCCACAGGCCTCCTTAATTATAAAAAAAAATTGGTATGTCCTCTTGCATCTGGAAGCAATCTGTAAAAATTAACGACATTACTGTCACTAGATGGTGCCACGATAGAATATAAAGAATCTACCACGGCACCATCTAGTTGCTTGCTTTCAGATGCACAAGGACGTACCAAATTTTTACTCTATAATTAAGGAGCTTGTTTTTTTAAGTTTTCTTTGCGCATTCTGTTGCTTGCATCGAGTAAATGCTTGAGAGAACTATACAATAGGGCGAGTGAAATGACAAATTGTATTTATGTTTTTTATCCAATACCGCACAACAGGTGTCTTATGTGATAAAAATAAACACTGTTAATTTTGTTATTTCTGAAAATATCTCTGCCTTCCAAACGCCTTTGAAAATTATGAAAAATTACACATTTTGGATTGAAAACCATATTTTAAATTTTATTCATATTTATTCAAAGCTCAATACCTAACAAAAGCTAATTTAAATGATAATTATTAACTCTGTACTTTTTTATTTTGATCTGACAATATCTTCTGCCTCCTCAACCCCTTTGAAAACTACGAATATGTGAATTTTTTACAAAACATTTTTGTTTACCTTTTATTCATTTTTATTTTTTAATTGCACAAGCAGTTTACTGAACATCTTGTGGAATTAAAAAATAAAATTAGGTAAAAGGTAAAAAATGTTTTGTAAAAAATTTCACATTTTCGTGATTTTCAAAGGTGTTGGTGAGGCATACAGAGGTCAGCCAACTCTTCAGGCTTTTATCTCTGATGAACTCCACTCATCAGTCGCTTTTAAGGTGATGTCACTTCCGCTTTTGGAACACTCTGTTGAGTTTGACCGTAAATTTTTAGGGAATTTAATGGTTGACGTAAACAACACGTCACAAATCACATCACGCGTCGAGCCAAACTGTTAGTTGTGGCTTCCAGTTGATAAAGCAGTGTAGATTCAGCCATGAAACTTATTACTTCCTATAATCAGTAAGTACCATTCCTAGTCAAAAATATCTCTGATCTTTTGACGAAACCATATGAACTGAAAGGGATATAATGCAATGGTTTCCAAACTCCAGGGACAGGTTCTACATAACATATTCTGACTTTTGCTTGATTGTGAGGTCATGCTTAAAGAACCTCTAAAAAATTATAAGAACAACTCAGCTCTTACTGTTAACACGCCACAGATTAAACGAAAACTATTGTCCAGTACCGAGAAATGCATGCTAAAATTCAAGGGAATAAAACATGGTTCAATAGATTTAAAATCAAATTGATTTAATTATGCTTTGCTTCTTATTACGTACATTAAAATGAGAATTTCCCTGACCGAAATTTGCTTACTTGATCGTGTACTAAATTCGTCCAATTATAACCGACTTACAGTCCCATTAAGCTACTGTGGTGTTATCACTGTAAGTCTGTGTTCGTTGGCTAAATTTAAAACTAAATCAGTAAGGCAATATCCTGCAGCTTTCATTGGTCGATGCAGTGTAAGGCTAAACCATGCAAAACATGGCGAGCGCTTTCTCAAGTTGATACGCTTTTGGCAGTCACTCGCTTCAAACGTTACACAGTTGACACGTTACGATACGTTTGTTGAATTCATTTCAAATAAAAGTATGTATTTTCCTACCAGTTACAGTCCGGAAGGCCTTTCTTTCGAAATACGCACTGTGTCGTTCATTTGCGTAACTTAGCAACGCCTGCAATCACATGTAGAAGCCGGTAACGAAACCAGTTAATCCGCCTGTGTCGTTAGGCCTAACGTCAACCTAGCAACAAATTCTGAACACCGTTTTGAAATTTATTGCGCTCCACTCCAGTCCATATTTGATTGTTTTTTTTTATTTATTCTTGCAATTTAGAAAAAATAAAAATATATACTGCATTTATTAATTTATTATTACGGAATTGTTTAAAGTAAAAAGTTTGGAGGTGTGCGACAATGAAAAATTATTCAGTGGCGGCGAATATCAATTTTATTCCTGGTGGCCGTAGTGCCATTCGGCGTGCCGATATTTGGACGGCAGCGCGACTTTTATAAAATTTTAAATGTTGCATACGAAATTTAGAGTGCTGAATACTGAAATATGACGTGAAATTCTCTAATTAAATATCCCGCGAGCTATTGGAAATTATCAAATTTTTTCAACACTCATGTTTTAGCCCATTAAACTCACTCGTGCTATTTATTGGCAGATAATTTCCCTCGTGCTACACACTCGTGAAATTAATGTCTGCCTAAAAAGCACTCGCGAGTTTATAGGGGCTAAAACACGCGGGTTGAAAAAAATTATCGATAATTTACTTAGCTCTTGGGATATTGCGTATGAATATTTACCAGTAAATAGTTTAGTAGGTAACACATCGAATCCTCTAAAAAACCTTTATATCTTATTCGTTCAAGTTCTTGTAACAGAATGGGAATAAAAAATAATTTGAAATTGTATCTGCGACACAGGAAGAATATTGCTCCCTGGCTACCAAAACGTCAAAACTGGATGGCTCATAAGCACATCAAGCAGAAACCGCAACTTTTCCCCAACTTAGAAAAATATAATCTAGTTAAATCTTTTATTCTCGCTGCATGAAAAATTGTTATTAAAAATAAAAATGTGTCTGCTTGCAGGTTTATGGTCGTGTTACAACGGAAAATGCATGTATATCAACTAAACCGACAATGATAGTCGATATATAAATGCTCGTATTCCCTAACGAAGATTCTTATAAACGGTCAAATGGCAAACACTACGGCCAAAAACATTCAAAACAATGAAGTCCAAACAGGCATATTTTTTTTTACTTAAATCGTCTTGTGGTATGAGACATTTTGGTCTTGACAATTTTGTTTGGGATAATTTCGAACGGACAATTTGGTCCCAGCCTATTTGATCGGAAGACAATTGGCCCCAGGAAATATTAAAAATCATGTGCAAAAATAAAGGCTTTAAAACTTCTGGGAGGAGGGCAGTCGGTGGACAATAATCTTCTACACAACGAATATCAATCGTTCTTTCGTATTTAGGAGTGAAAATAAGCCTAACAATGAGATGCACAGGCGAAAAATTGTTAAAATATTATTTAATCTGAACATTACAAGTCGGTAAGATCGATGTGTTATAAACAAAACTAAATCTGATTCCTGGTAGATGTATATATAAAAAATGCAAGGTTCGACTTTATTAAGTTGATTTTTCAGTTGAATGTTCTCACGCAGTAAGCAAGGATGAACTAAATATGGTAAGCAAAATGGGTTAGTGGGTCAAAATGAGTCAGTGAATTATAGCCAAAAATAAAGCAGGGCAGTAGGTCATGGGTACAAATGTATTTACCTACCACATATATGTGCTCGTTTATAGGGAGTTCCGCTAATGACCTAGCTGTTGATGAGCCATGAAGCCTCACTTATAGGGAGTTGGTACACGTTTAAGGTAGCCAGGTTAAAGTTTGCATCATCTTGCACTATCTATTATAGCGCTATCTAGTTCTTTTAATGTTTTTTTCACAGGAAGCAACGGAATGCGCAAAAAAATTTCTTTCAACACAACTGACAAGCCATGGGCTCTTTAATTATTGTGTAAAAATGTGGCATGTTTTCGTGCATCTGGAAGCAATCTGAAAGAATTAACGATATTACAGCCACACTAGACTATAAAGAATGAACCACTGCGATATTATAGTCTACTGTGGCAGTAATATCGTTAAGACTTACGGCTTCCTTCCTGGAACACGAGAACTTACCTAATTTTTACTCAATAATTAAGGAGCAGGTGGCTTGTTTGTTTTTGAAAAGATTTTTCTTTGTGCATTCCTTTGCTTGCATCAAGCAAGTGCTTCAGCGGACTGAATTGAGCTAGTTGGCAATAGATGCTGCAGACTTTAGTTTAAGGGCAACCCGCTATTAATTTATGAGTTCTTATCTTTTATCTTAGGATACTCCCTATAATTAATAAAAAAAAGCTACAGCAACATTTACGTAAGATTGAAGCAATGATGATTGAATCTCACCTCCAAGTATTGAAGTAAATCCTACAGAATTCACCAGTGGTTCAGAACATCTTTACTACCCGAGTTGTTACCAGTGACAGAATCGTTTATCAAGAAGACAAGGAAACTCATCGCAGTTACTATTATTATCTCAGCTATAAGATGCTTGAAGGAAAAAGCTAGCAAATGGTGTATTGATGCAACTATGTATCTGCGCCAGAAATTACTGCACTTTCCAAAACGATTCATTCAAACACGAAAAGCTTGTGACTGTTGAAGACAGTTTGATACCTCTAATATACAACAAACAATGAACTCATTAGAGTAGTCCAATAGTTCCCGGGATTGGTGGCTCCGAGGAGATTTAGTCCGGAGGAATTTTCCCATTTTTGGAGTTGCACGAAGGTGTGTAAAAAATTCTGTTGCTGGAACTTACTAGATACGGATGAGCACTTTAAGATCCTGTTTGGTGCCAAGCTGAAAACCTTGAGCATTTAAAGATGGCAGACAAAATGGCGCCCAATTTTAATTCAATTTTTGCCATTTTAGCCTATTATGCAAGAACCGTTATTGGTACGGAAACGGTTTTCGAGTAAAAAAAATGCCCATTTTGGGCCATTTAGGCCTATTTATTCCCCACAGATATCTCAATTCGCCAACTTACAACCTTCAGCCACAGTTACGTCGTTTCTAATGCAGTTGGATGACCCAAATTAGGTTAATTCGAAAGGTGGGAATGTCTTCTTTGCATTAGGAGAAAATAGGATGATTTTATTTTTACGGGTAATCAAAATATTTGTAGCACCTGGAGTTGTTTTTTGGAGATCATTAATAATCATTTAAGTTTCTGTAGAACACCTGTGGAAAAGCGTCAAACTCAAAATCGCACTCTTCCCTAATTTTTGATTAATTTAAGAAATGGAAAACTTAAACTGAAACGATTTAAAATTAACGATAGTGAAGAGGCCCTTAGGGAATACAACATTATTAGAAGAAATTATTCAGACTCTGTTGAGGAGTGGCACAAGAAAAGGGAAGAACATGTGATCATGAGATGAAACACTTCACCCTCTTCAAATTCTATCGTAAAAAAACTCAGTCTTACCGTATTTTAATGGCCCAAGCGGCTTCTTGGTTGATAACCTGGAAAAGGCTGAGTTACCAAGTAGTATCTTTGCATCAAATAGCATTCGTAATAATGGTAACCAAAATTTACCACTGCCACAGAATCAATATACGCAAAACAGTTGCGAGACAGCTTTTTTTTACACAGTCTCTCTGCAATAACAAAACTGAAACCTAGTACTTCACGCGGTCCTGATGGCCTTTCAGCATTACCACTTAAACATACAGTATGTCCCAGAAGTCCCATACCAGTCAAATAAATCCGTAAAACTTGGATATGGGTGGCTTATAATAGCATACTCGTAGAGGAAGTCACCTATGGCGAATCCGATGATGCTATCCAAAATGACCTTGGAGGTCGTATTCAAGGTTATCCAATTTGTGTCTCCTAACGTATGCAAGATAGACGCATAAAGTAAATAAAAAAATTGTGGGGGATCGTGCTACTTATGCAACACAGGAAGCAGAACAAAAATCGCATGTAAAACAAGGAAGATATTGGTGAAAGAAGTTGGGTGGTGCAGAGAAGCTATCCATGGGGCAGCAGGAAATACAGATATAGCTGAACAATCAAATGAAACTGTAACAAAGAAAGCATTCTTGCCTTGTTTTGGTAATACTGTAAAATAAACGCCAGAGGAGAATTTATGACAATAGGGCCTGGTGGGCAAGCCCTGAAAAGACCCGTTTTGTCACGAAAATTCAATGACTTTTTTTTTTTGCTGTTTATCTCCCGCTCTTAACTTGCATATTAATCATTTTTAACCCAGAGCCTCCCAGATATAACGTCAGAGGCGATCATTTAAACAATTTTGAGGTTTTCTTTAATGATAAGGTCCTTTTAGGTAGAAGGTTCCTCCCCCCCCCCCCGCCTCTGTACCCATTAAATCCTCTCCTGATAAATGTATACGACCTATGCGCCAATTAGGCAGATGTCAAGACACATTAACTTAGCGCACTCTGCCTGGGAAAACACGGCGTACAGTGTCTGTGTAAGTGAGGGGGTCCGGGTAGTAAGAAACAAACAGATCTGTCAAACATAATCCATCCCCCCTCCCCTCATACTAACTTAACCATGACTTCAAAACTACGAGTCCCAAATTCAACTAAAATTAACCATGGTTTAAATTCTGGTAAATGCAAATAGGTAAATGCGCGGAAACTCGAGCATTTACTTACGGTTAATGCAGGGAACGGATACTCAAGCATGAAAAAGCCGGGTAGTGGTTAAACGGAAATGAAAAAAAAAAAGGAATTGGAAAAAAACTTTTAATGGCTTGCCCACCCGGTCCTTTTGCATTAAATCTGCCACAGGCGTTTATTTTACAGTACTACCAAAACCAGGCAAGAATTCTATCCTTGATACTGTTAGGTTGATGGTTCAGCTATGTCTGTATTTCCTGCTGCCCCGTGGATAGCTTCTCAGCACCACCTAACTCTTTTGCCCGTATCTTCCATGTTTTGCATGCGATTTTTGTTCTGCTTCCTCTGTTGTACAAGTAGCACGATCCCCTACAACTTTCAAATTTACTTTCTGTCTCTATCTTGAGTAGGTTAGGAGATACAAATTGGATGACCTTGAATGCGAACTCGAAGGTCATTTTGGATTGCAGCATCGGATTTGCCATAGGTGACTTCCTATACGAGTATGATATTATCAGCAACCCATATCCAAGTCTTAAGGATTTATTGGACTGGTACGTGACTTTGGGGACAACTGTATAGCAGCCGAAATTAGTTATCCCTTATCTAAAATCTTTACCTTATCCTTTGATCAAGGACTAGTTCCCGAACAGTGGAAAACGGCTATTGTTATACCAGTCTTTAAGAAGGGTTCACCATCAAACCCAGAAAATTACAGACCTATCGCACTTACATGCGTGGTGTGTAAGATTATGGAAGCTATTTTATCAGAGATACCTTAATGCCTTACTTAATGGAGACATCTATTATTAAACCAGACCAATTTGGGTTTCTACCAGGCCGATCAGCTACACACCAGCTCCTAAGTATGCTTGACGATGGACTGATGCACTGGATATTGGTGCAAAGAGTGATGTAATATAATTTGATTATAAGAAAGCTTTCGAATCAGTTGTCCACCGCAAGATTTTTGCTAAACTGTATGGAAGTGGCATTGCTGGTCCTCTTTTAAATTGGCTGTCTGCCTTTCTGAGTAATCAATCTCAGCAGGTTAAAATCGAGCATACGGTATCAAAAGGGGTAAGTGTGCCGAGCGGAGTCCCGCAGGGCTCGGTTCAGGGCCCTTTACTTTTCTTAATCTATGTGAATGACATTTGTGTTACCACTTCGTCACCGTATGGCGCAAAATTTGCAGATGACTTTAAAATCGGGATGGAGATTGTCTCACTGGTCCCTCGCCCCCACTTCAGGAGGAAGTTTCAAATGTTATCTGCTGGTTTGCAATATAGCAGTTGCCACTTTCTGTCTCAAAATGCCAGTCAATTAGATACGGAACTGGGTACTCTGATTTTAATTACCTTTTAGATGCTGGTGCACTTACTTTCGTCGATGAAATTTGAGATCTGGGTATACGGTTTACCCGAGACCTTATGTTCTCCCTGCACTGTTCCAAGGTTTCAACTGCAGCTTTTCGACGGCCTGTCATGATCAATAGGTGTTTCACCTCAGGAAATTTCCACACTAAGGTTTGGGCATACAAGGTCTTTGTCCGCCCTCTCCTGGAATACGCTACGCCTGTTTGGTCGCCGTACCTGTCCAGAGACATCGATTTGATTGAGTCAGTGCAGAGAAGGTTCACTAAGAGCCTCCCGGGGCTATGCCGGGTAAATCACATCAAACGCCTGACTCGAGCAGGTCTAGAACTCCTTGAACTTAACGCTTGCGCTACGATTTAATTCTGACATATAAGATATTGCGAAATCTGACCACAGTCGATCTTCCTTTCTTCTATATGACCCCTTGTTTACATTTTAAGCGTGGACATCCCTGGGAGCTGGCCGTAGAAAGAGCGCGACTTGACTGCAGAAAACATTTTTTTTCAGTTCGCATTGTTTCAATCTGGAACGCACTGTGTGCTACTACGGTGTGAAAAGGGCTTCAGGCGCGAATTGCTCACTGTGAACCTTGATCGTTTTCTTTAAAGGCCAATGTAACTTCTCTCTACTTAACGATTGGTATGGTATAACCGGCTCGCAACGCTTCTGTGCTGACCACTTTGTCGGTAGTGATTTTTTATTATTGTTTTTTATACATTAAGATTGACAATTGGCTTGGCCAAGCTTTGTGTTGCATTATTTTATTATTATATAAGACATATTGACATTGATACCCGGCATTTCCCTTCACTTGTCCCTCACGTTTGGCGATGCCATCGGGGACTATCGTGTCCCTGGTAGGTCTAACCTTGGTGGTAAGGCATTCGTGACCCGAACCTAATTTCATCAACCCTTCATTTAAAACCGAGCCATTGTCTTCATTTAAACTTTTAAACTTTTGTAATTCATAATTTTTAGTTTTAATTCATAATTTTTATTTTAATTCATAATTTTTAGTTTTATGTCGAATAGCAGTAAGCAAACCTCAGGTCCTTGCCATGCCGATTGCATCTGCAACAAATTTTTTTTATTTTTTTTATTTTATTTTTATTAATAAGTGTTTTTAAGATTGTACATTTGACTTAGGATGATTTAACCTGCATTTTTATTCCTTTTTCCATGTTTTTATTGTTTCTTTTTATTCATTTTAGCTGCTCCTTTAATGTCGGACTGGGTATAAGTGGAGGATGAGCTCGCTTCTCTGTCCGATACAGTTTCTTTGCTGTATGAATGAATTTATTTATTTATTTATTTATTTTATTAAAAGGGTATACCATTGTTACAGACCGAGATATGCCAGTTTTACTAGGGGCTGATATCACAGTCACTGTACGTTTTTTTGCCTATTTCCGAGATTCAAATGCTATTCTGGCGTAATGACCAATGAAGACCCTTTTAATTACCCTTGATGCTAAGAAGACATTCCCACCTTTCGATTGGGCCTAATGGGAGTCATCTACCTGAATTAGAAACGTCGTAATAGCAGTTTAAAGTTGAAAATGAGCGAAAAATCGAACGGTGACTGCAATGCCAGCCGCTAGTAAAACGAGCGTACCTCTGTCCCTAATAATGATAAATCCTTTTAATTACCCTTGATGCTTAAGAAAATACGCCCACCTTTCGAATAAACCTAATTGGAGTCATCCAACTGAATTAGTAATGACGCAACAGTGGTTGAAAGTTCTAAGTTGGCCAATTGAGACTTCTGGGCATTAAGAAGGCCTAAATGGCCGAAAATACCCCAAAATGGCCTTTTTCTCGAAAACCGACGGAGTTAGAAAAAAGTAATCGAACAACATTATAGAGTACATGATTACAAACAACTTTTATCTCAACCATTTTTCTGCGTCATTTTTCTTGCATAATAGGTCAGTAGGGGGAAATGTCTATTTAGGCCCACCACCACCGACAGACATTATGACGTCACTTCTGGTCACATGACATTGATGATGTGACTTCCGGTCACGTGATCCAAGTTGGCGGTCTCCATATGAGCGCTGCTATCGCGGATGACATCATTTCTTGTCTTAATGACGTCATAGCTTCACCCCTCATGACGTAATCAAGCCCCGCCCTTGGTAACCCATACCCCTACAACTGAAACTGACATCATAGTGTCGGTGGATGCTCATGAACGATGTAACATAGGGATCCTTTAAATTCGCCATATCTCCTCAACCATCAATTTTAGATCAAAATGCTTTACCCGCAGCCCTAAGCCCCCTCCCCAAATCAAATCTTCCTTTAACCCTCCTCATCCCATATCCCCATACAAACATGCTCCCCCCTCCCTACCCCCCAATTTAGACTGCCCCCCTCGAGGTAGAACATACAAGCATTTTGGTAGAAAATACACTTGGTAGAAATTACATGATTTTTGGTAGAAAATACACGATTTGGCAATGTAACAGCAGCTTTGACATCCAACTTTGTGATGACTTAGTACGTTAATAAGCAGCTACAAAGACAAGAACCAAAAAAATACAAAAATAAAATAAAGTTTTTTTCACATCAAACTAGTTACATCATCCACCCAGCTGTTATATTTCTCGTCATACCCTTTCCACTTTACAAGAAATCTCCCATCTTTACCCTTCTTTACGACTTTTTCAACTAGGAAAAGATCAGGGACTTGGGTCTTTTGCAGTTCATAATCGTAGAAAGCTCCTCGAACTGGGGTACCATCATGTTCCTTTAGTATGTAACTGACAGGGTTGGTTTTCAATACTTTTTTAATTGTGAAGAGCTCATTGGCCCACGTTTGTTCATAACCTTTATCAAATTTACCCTTTATTTTAGATGCTCGGACGACGTCCTTAACTTTGCAACCTTCGTCGGTTTCTTGGCCCCAATGCGACGAAGGTTACGCTCATCTTTGATTGTGACGTCAGAGGGTTTCACGTTGATACTTCGATGGTACCTTCCATTGTATTGTGCAAGTATTTTCTTCAAAATGTCTAGCCACTGATGGTTACCTCGTCTCGCAAAATTTTTCCACATCAACTGCTTCAATGATCTATTAAAACGTCAACCACCGTCGCTTTCATACCCGAATACGTAGAATATAGTTTTATTTTATGCTTCTTCGTCAAATTGCAAAAGTTCTTGTACAATTCTTTTCCTTGATCGACTCCAAGATGCTTGGGCGCCGTATTGTTTCTCAAAATTGAAGCAAAAGCGGTCGTAACACTCAGACCCGACTTTGACTTGATTGGCACAGCCCAAGCGTACTTTGACATGACGTTGATGACAGTAAGCAGGAACTTGTTACCCTTGTTTGGCATAATACATTGACAATTCGTCGCGGAAAATTTCGTCTCGCCGATTTATGAAGCTCTCGTACCAACGTTTCCATTTTTTTATTATGCTCGGAATACATTGTGATGGACGGTAAACTTTTGACTAGACATTATAACGTTTCGTTCTTCCAATTCAGAGAGAATGTCAACAATTTCATTTTGATGGCCATTACCACCAGCTAATTTAGATCGATTAGAGAAAACCTTTTTAGTCAACCCTTTCCCAGTTTTTAGGGTTTTAATTTCATCCCAGATGGGTTTGATGATTTTCGTATATTTTGCTGATCTATTACTTTTCGGTTTATTCGTTCGAGGATCATTGAACATGGGTATCTTTCAGGATGCTTCCGTAGGATGCCAAGACATTCGGAGGATAGCTGCTATCTTCCAGGTCTTTAAACGTCAACAGACTCCACAGCTGTCTGCGACCAATATATTGATTTCCCGCGACTACAATATCGTTGTCATGTATTTGCACGGTCTTATCCCCAATCTCCATTCTACGAGCCTCAAAGTTGTGACGAAGTCCAAAGACAGGGTGAACATCTTTTGACTGATTAAAGTACTCTCTTAAATAGTAGGCGGTGGTTGGACTGAATTCATCGTTGGGTAACAAACTGTCTAGGGTTCGTTGAGTTTCGGGGGGGGAACAAGGAGGGTGGTGTTGAAACTCTTCGTGAGGCAGAATGTACGGAGAGAACTAGTGAGTACTTGTGATTTTTGCTTGTTCCGGCATAGATGAGCGTAGGAGTCACCGGCGGCGCTTCTATATCAACGACCGGCTCTTCCACTCTAGGAGGTGGTGCAATACTGGGTGACTCTTCCGGCTCCGTCAATTGTTCTTCTTCGAAGAATCCGAGTTCATTATCGTCATTATCAGAATCCTCCATTTTCAATTCTTGTCGTTCTTTTTTCACATGTTCTTTGTTCTCGTGTTCTGTAGATCTGGGAAGAGTCATAGTTTTCAAGGGGTCGGTCAGAGACTCAAAAAACATACGTAAAGCTTCTTCGCCAGCCTCTTTTCCAATTTTTTGCTTCATAAACTTTTTTGCTAATTTCTTACGGATATTAACCACTTTACGCTTATCCTCCATGATATTTACTTGCTCTTTTTTTCAATGCATGTTTTAAACATCTGTTTGTAACGTCCCTTTATTAATGGTTGGGTTTTATCGATCGTTAGAAAGCTGAATGGATGTTTCCGACACGTTCTACATGCACGTTTAAACTCTTCAAAATACATGTCTCCCCAACATGATTTTCTTGAATGTGTTTCAAGTTTAGTTCGTCTTGAGGAAATAACACGAGCAGGTTGGCATTGTCCGGTACAACTTGTATCGGAATCCTGGTGTAAGACTGGCTGCAGTAAAACCTGTTAGCGTTGGAATGGCGTCCCTGGGCAAAATACCTCTCAATTATCTTTTGTTTATCGAGCAAGACATCGTCGACATTGTGCACATTTGGATCCAGGTTTTCGGGCGGGGTCAAGTCAGCTTGCGAGCTGTGAAAAAGGGCAATTTCTTTACCGAGTCGAGCTTCGGGTTCAGAAAATGCGGGTTGTAATGTACGATACTTTGACTGGCAAAGAGTGTTGCTGTAAACGTACAACATATCGTAATCAAGCCAGCCTTCATTACATAAAAAATTCAGCAGTAGATTGGTTTTTCCAGTTTGCTGGACCAACGATCAAGCAACGTATCTTTTTAATGGTCATGGCTATTTTTTTTAATACACAACTTCGACTTTGCCCTTATCCAACTTCATATTCATCATTCGATCCCCGATCACGAGAGCATGACATCTGGTGTTGGCTGCTAGCGCTGAACCGAATCGCATCTTCTCTTGTGCATTCCATCAGCTGATTTCTTGATCTTGCCTTTTACGCAAACGTAGCTTCTAGAAGGATGGGTGAAAGCATCCTGGTTTTCTATGACCAAGAGAAAGTCTTAGTTTACGCTGTTCAAACTAGTCCCAACAATGTGATAATACTCTCGACACAGGTACGAATCCACCGATGCATCCACTTGCAATGGTTCCGCTAACTGTAGATACTCTTGCGCTACTGAAATTGACATTTTATTCCTCTTTTTTTATCCTCTATTTATTCTGTTTTTTATTCCCTGCTCAGCATGTTCAAGAAGGCACAATTATGAGGTTCGAGTTCATCCGTCTTGGTCTTTTTCGACTTCACCTCAACTGGAGTTTCTCCGGGGAGCGCATGTTTTCTAAACACGATAATGATCCTTTTTTTCCTAACTCGATTTAAGATGTAGTCGAATCGTTACTGTTTCTCCTCGCAAATTCAGGGGTGGATTGTTTTGATCCGTTAGCCATATTCTCATGTCTCTAATAACATGCCGAGTTACTGGCAAGTACACTAAATTGTGAGGGGTTTGCACGATCTTGTAACCGGGAGAAACATTCGGGAAAAAACCTGTATAGAGTGGGTACGTACTGCACATTAACATACGATCCCCCTATAATGTCCGAGTGAACAAGAATGCTGTTGAGTGATAGTATGTTTACGTTGTTTACGCCTTCGTGTCGTCCATGACCGTAAGCCTTTTCCTCTAATCCCAACAAGTTTCTTAACGCACGTTCGCCTATAAACGAGACCACGAAATCAGGCTTCGTTATTTTCAGAACACATCTCAATGTATTTACGTTTGGTTGAAGCTCGAACACGTTGTCTTGCCCATCCTTCATCAACCCATCTTTAACGTAGGCGTTCAAGTCTGAAATTTCATACGATCCCATTGGTATTTCTTTGGTTTTCCAAGTAAAACCATTGTCCGCGGAGTACCTAAAATGGATGCTGGTCTCATCCACATTAGGAAAACTGTGGTATGTTTCAATGTTCACCAACGCCATCCTGTACTGTTTGGATTCATCCAGATGCAATGGCGTATCGAAGCTAATGAGTAAATCCATTGATTCTCTGCTAACTATGATGTTGTAAGACTCTATTTTTTTTAAAGTTAAAATATCTAACAATTATAAAAAATGGAGAATAAACGTAAACTCGTGGAGCTTAGAAAGAAATTGATGGAAAGGTTTGCGGAGACGAAAAAAGGTAAACAATCCGAAGGAGATTATCTTCGAGAATTTTTCAAACCTATAGTCAAACCGTTAAAAAGTATCGTTGTCCCAAAGTTGAGGACGGAGATGGAACTGGAACACAAAGAGGACGACACGGATGAAGAGGAAGAACAAAGCGAATCACCAAAATGGAAGGAGGAGAGCTATGACGGCGCTACTGATGATGAGAAAGAGCTAAGCTGGTCATCGAGTAACTTGGTACAGCCTGAGACTGTACAGATGACTAAAATTGTACCCACGAGTCAAGCTATCGGCTCAGAACAGTCTCCAGCATTGGGCTCATTCTACACACCATCAACGTCAACCGCTAGGCGTGTTTTAACCCCCTAGAACTTCCTCCTCAGGTCACGCTTCGCTCTCTAGAGTCTCTATTGAAAGGTCAAACGTTGGATGTAACGTCTACGTATTATTTACACAAGTTTTTCAAAATGCCAAAAGACAACGATTACGTGTTTGGATTACGATACGACATAGACTGGGGTAACCTCATGATCGGTAAGAAAACCGTCAAAATATTTGAGAATGACATAGTGATGGGTAAAAAGCAGTTTCGAGGACGTAATCAACTATGGAGTTTACTAACCAAAAAAGACTTGCAGTACGAAACATATGAGCCCCATGTGTTGGGATCGTATTCGTCAATTCTGAAAGATAGTAATGGCATATACCACAACAATGATCCTAACTATGGAAAACCCAAATTGAATCGTAGTTACAAGTACGTGCGTATTATCAAACCGATCTGGGAGGACATGAAAAAGGAGTAAAGTGGATCGGGGGTTAAAGCAGAATACAAGTAGGCTACTACGATGACCTAAACGAGCTGGTGGATCGGCTGCGGCTCTTGATCACAACCACTATGGCTGGAGGAGATGCTCACGCAGATGAAATTATGGAAATTTTTTCTTAACTAGAAGAGAGAGAAATTATAACTGAAAATGAAAAGGGACTTGCACTTCGGAATCTCAGAAGGATGGGCATGTCACTTTAAATGTGAGTGAAAAAAAGACGATAACTACTTTGAAATACTGTATGCGGTGTAGGATGCATACTCCCAACTTGAGAGATCCAACTTACAAAATATTACAAAACAACAGAACGCTCACCGTTACTCGATGCAAAAAATGTGGTGGGGAAAAACGATATTTTGTACGTAGAAAAGAAGGAGGAGGTTTACTAGACAAAGCCATCAATGCGCTCCCATTTGAAATGCATTTACCGAATTACCAATATTGTGGACCAGGGACTAAACTATAAAAACGTATAGCTCAAGGAAATCCCGGTATCAACAATCTGGACAAAGAGCACGGTATTGCAAACAGTAGAACGGAAGATTTGAGCCAAAGACATTTGGCTGATAGAGAGCTGGCAAACGTGGCTAAAGGTGTAAAAAATGATTCAACGCGTGGTTGGAAGGAAAGACTCGCTGCCGCTTTAGTCTGGAAGAAGATGAAAGTGAAGGTTAAACTGGGGATGGGTCTACCTAATGAGATTTGACATCCCCCCAAGTCATGTATTTCCTACCAAAACACTGGTTATATTTTCTTTAAACATCCATGTAGTTTCTACGAAGTGTATTTTCTACCAAAATTCATATGTTTTCTACCTCGAAGGGGGGTCTAAATTGGGAGTAGGGAGGGAAGGCATGTTTGTATGAGGATATGGAATGAGGCGGGTTAAAGGAAGATTTGATTTGGGGGAGGGCTTAGGGGTGGGGGTAAACCATTTTGCTCTAAAATCGACAGTTTAAGAGATATGACGATTTTAAAGGATTCCTATGCTATTACATAATTTGCGATGAGTCATAATCTATTTATAGACATTACATAATTTTCTATTAGTAGTATCAGCCAAGGAAAATTTCCCCTCTTGAAATGTATATAAAGGCTGGCTGGAAGCCAGACGGCCAGAGAAAAAACCAGCCGTCCAGAGAAGAAGTCAGACGACCAGAGAAGAAACCAGCCGTCCAGAGAAGAAACCAGCCGTCCAGAGAAGAATTCAGACGGCCAGAGAAGAAGCCAGCCGTCCAGAGAGGGTGCAGGATGGCCAGAGAAGAAACCAGCCATTCAGAGAGGAAGTTAGATGGCCAGAGAAGAAACCAGCCATCCAGAGAGGGTACCAGACGCCCATAAAAGAAACCAGCCATCCAGAGAGGAAGTTAGATGGCCAGAGAAGAAACCAGCCGTCCAGAGAGGGTGCCAGAGAGGTGCCATCACTACACCTCATATTTTTAATTAAGAAAAAAAGGCTTGAGGAAAATATGGATACCAGGTCTTCTTACACCTGCGCTTACTGTGCTGAGGTGTTTACCTCTCAGCAACAACTCATCAATCATCTTCCCGACTGTCACCACCACGAGGATTTTTGTCAAGTCCTGCATCATGCAATATGTGAAGATACAGGGCATGACAACTGCTGCGTGGAAGTTCAAACAAAGGAAGAGGCATTTGATGGAAGCTTCCGAAACTACAAAAAAAACTTCCAGAATGATAGAGGTTACCGTTCCCTCCTTGAGGACCCTCTTCCGTTGATGATCATCCTCAAACCTGCCATCGTGCTACTGTTGATCACCTGTCTGAACGGTGTCGTCTCTAGTAAGTTTCAACTCTGTATAACAGTGAAATTTTCAAGAAGTGAACAAAAGATCAACGCAGAGTTCTGGAGCACCTACGTAAATGCCCTGAATCGATATGATGTCTTGACTATGGTGCAAGAGGCGTACAAGAAGATCCATCACGCTATCGATAAGTTTATGGAAAAGGGCAGTGGTTGGGTCATCGACACTGTTACTGAACTCCAGGTCAGGGTTGGAAAGTATGATCCGTTCAAAGCCTCCTCCTACATTGACCCTGCCAAAACCTTTGAGGAAGAAGCATCAGTTTGTTACCAACGTATGGAACAAGAATGACAACAAATGTGTTGTTGGTGTCTTTACACAGCTGCTGCAGCGATTTTCCTGAGGAATATAGCCCATTCTTGAACACCGTCGACCATTCAATGTTGCGTTACCTTGTGGAATTAAAGCAACTTGATGAGTTTGAAGCTAAAAACAGTAATCTCTCCATCAATGTGATCGCCTTCACAACTGAATTTGGACTGCACCCTGTTCGAGTTTCCAAGTCGGTTGTCAACCGTAAAGAAATTGACTTGCTACTGCTCTCTGAAGATATGAAAAAGGTGAACCAAATTTCACTACTGTGCCATCTTGGACTTTGATGGCTTCATTCAACATTCTGGCACTGGAACCCACAAGAAGTTTTACTGTCGCAACTGTTTCTCTGGTTTTACGAGAGAAGTCATCTTCCACAAACACCGCAACGAATGCTTCGCTCTGAATCCAGCACAACGGTTGAAGTTTCCCAAACTCGGGGAAAATACCTTCGAGTTTAAATACTTTAGTCGACAAAATAAACATTTTTGGGTTATCTACGCCGACTTTGAGTGTTTCCTCCAGCCTATTAAGGGAGCTTTACCCAGTTCCACGACACCATCCACAACCATGTGTCCTGCAGCTATGGATATGTCGTCATCGGACCCGAAGGGGAGACTGTGAATGAAAAGTATTATTTCGGTCTCGATGCCGTAAAAGACTTTATACAATCAGTGGAAGCAGAAGCCAACAAATATGGCTATCATGGCTAATCCACAACCTCTCACTCTGACGGAAGAAGAAGAGGACAGTTTCCAGCTCACTCAGAACTGTCACTACTGTGGACGAGATTTTCACCCGGAGTTTTACACGGATGGGAAGAAAATGTCGGGAGAAATGGAGGTACATGACCACGACCACTTTCCACCTGGTAAGTACTGCGGAGCGAGCCATAGTAAGTGTAACTTGACGGCAAGACAAACGAGCACCATCCCCGTGGTTCTACACAATTTAGAACGTTATGACATGCACCTATTGACTTCGGCTGCCAAAAAGTTTAAAGGAAACATTTACATCATCACTAGGAATTCTGAGGGGTTTCAAAGTATGACTGTGAATCTGCAAACGTTTCTATCATCACAAAATTCGCGGAAGAAGAAGGTTAGCGTCATCCTTCGGTTCATAGACAGCTGTAACTTCTTGGCTTCCTCCCTGGCTGCACTTGTCACTAATCTTAAAAATAGTGGAAGCGTTTTTTCCTTTTTGAGAGGTGGATTGGAACGTCCTGTTCTAAGCAGTTTGCTTACTCCAACTCCCATGGAAGACCTACTAAACCTGCTTACCCAAAAAGGTAACTACTACCCCTACGAGTATGTTACCAACGAGGAAATCTTGAAAGAAACGGAACTGCCTCCAAGAGAAGCTTTCT